>JAODUG010019502.1:16865-44535 GCA_027564795.1 Aphredoderus sayanus
AACATCATCGCTATATTGAAAAATTGCATTGCAACAATTAGCTTCAGTACAATTTACAAATGACCTATTATTGTTTGATACT
This sequence comes from Aphredoderus sayanus, assembly GCA_027564795.1. Lineage (NCBI taxonomy): Eukaryota > Metazoa > Chordata > Actinopteri > Percopsiformes > Aphredoderidae > Aphredoderus > Aphredoderus sayanus. The sequence goes on from JAODUG010019502.1 coordinate 16,948, forward strand.
AATAATACAAATAATTATGAATGATTTTTAGGAATTACATTCTCCTTTTTTTGGAAAAACCATGAGACACAGTCACGTTTTGCAATAGCATCTGGAGGCAAGGTTATTTCTAATGGCTTCTCCGTCTATGCCAATTCTTACGGTGGATATGTGGAGTTTTACACACGGGGCAACCATCAGCGATGGAAGGCTGATATAACCATTCCAGGTACCATGGTTTAATTTCATATTACACTGTGTTTGACATCTTTTATTTTTTATACTGAGTTTTGTTCTTGGGGTATTTCTTAATTTTCCTCACAAAACTGTAAGTTCTGCAATCACACAAATATTTGTGGATAATTGAAACCAGATGTGAGGCCACATAAAGTTGAATTAGAAATTATAACTAATACAAATATTTTTTTTTTCTCCTTTTGTAATGTCACAAATGATTATTATGGATGCCTATCTACAGTATGTAACATATGGCTATTTTGACTAAAACGTTCAAAGGTGAACGTCCTGCATCAGGGAATTTCAAAAACAAAACAAACACATGGGGTTATTGTACCATCTAAAATGTTAAAGATTGCGTCATGATTTTAAATTTACTTAACTGTTTCAAATGATTGTACTGAAAATGTTCTCAATGACTTCTGTGATCTGGTGTTTTTTGTAGTTATTCAAGGTTGTTCACATCAGGCGTCAAAACTCAAATGGCTGATTTTGTTTATGTGCTTAGTAACCGATCATCATTTTTTATTAAAAAATGTAAACATACTGTATCCTTTAAATGTTTTTCTTTCTTACTTTGAATGTTATACTGTTTAACATACGTAAAAATACCAAAAGAGAATGGTGAGGTGTATTAAATGGTGCTGATGGCGGTGTGGGGGGCAGATTGTCTACAGCACATATGGTTCGTGTTTGAGCAACCACACAGGCATAGATGTTTTCTGGCTGTTTTGCTCTTCTGGAAAAAGTGTTTTCACACAGTGAATGTATTGTGTTTTGAGAGAGACTTTATTGTCAGTTTACTTCAGCAAATCTTGGAGGAAACAACTTCTTAGACGAAACTTTGTGTTATAAACATTGATTAAGTATAGTATATGGAAATAGTACAGGACCTATAGCCTGTATAGAAAGTACTGTATGAAATGTTAAGTATCTGAGGAACATTGAGATGATCAGAGTATCCATAAAAACCCAGCTAAAGTCTATATGTATAAGCAGGTATGTGCTAATTACACTGTAAATATGTTACTGTGCTATAGCAACCAAAACAATAATATAAAAATAATAAGACCCATATACTGTATGCCAGTGATTTGATTGTAGTGTCCCTGGTTTTCAGTGATTTTCTTCTCCCTGTTTTCTTTGCTTTGACTTACAGCATATCTATATTTAACATATCTAACTTGTTAAATGCTTTGATAAATTGTTACTCTATGTACAGGGCCTTTCTGGACGCATGTTCTGTTCACATGGACGCTAAAGGATGGCCTGAAAGTCTACATAAATGGGACCTACAGTACTGGTGCCCCTGTTGGCACTGTTTCTCTGAACTATGGTGATCCGTACTCTGACCTTGTCATTGGAACCGGCAATGGAAAGGAATATGGTCACTATGTCACTGGGGCTTTTGATGAGTTTGTCATCTGGGAGAGGGCCCTTTCCCCCTATGACATATTGATGTACTACAATGCAGCCATAGGTAAGACAGCATCAGTATCCATCTGTCCTTTTGCATTTCACAATATGAAACCTCAGTTATCAATATCCATTTCCTTGAATGTTGTGCAATGTGCAGATAGTGGTTAAAGAGCAATTTCCTCAGTGCTGCATTCCTACCAAAGCATGCATGCATGAAAACAATTCAAGTATTCCCCCTACCTTTAGAAGGAAGCATCCCACATACCACTTTCTTTTTAACATATCAATGGAGACTTATATATTAGAGGTATAAAATATTCCAGGTTAAATCAGTTACATTTCAAATACTGTATGCTGACAGTAGGCTACAAAACAAAATGAATTAATTTATAAATTTTAAAATACTTTGATAAGAACATGTACATTTTTCAGTATTTTATCATGCATTATTATCATGCATTATTTTGAAAAACCAAAACAAAGAAACATCCAATGGTGGGAAGCCTGGGAAAATGTTTATCAATGTTGTAATTCAAACATACTTACATTTTTATTGTTATTGTTTTTATTGTGAAACATACTAATTACTAGGCCTCATCTGCCACTGTCCTTCTGCTAATGATGGGAGACCATTAATGGGTTAGAGGTTTGGTTATGATGTTATGATGTATGAAGCGTAAAAACACACTTCTTCTCTGATGTTGTACCAAAGGCAATATCTTGCACAGACCATTACCAGACTCATAGAGACTGTTGTGGTTACAGAAAATGTTTTTACTTTCCAGAGCACACATATAAAATTCAACCAAAGAAGAGCAGGACTGTTTAAAAGAATCCATCTTATGTACACCCATATTTGGCAAAGACAGCATACTGTACACTGTAGATTTTAAATGTGTCATGCACTTTGCTAGAGTAGCACTGACAATATATATGGGTCAATTATCATGATTTTATGGGAATATAGAATTCTATCCTACCATAACTGGTCATGTTCCAGTTATCATAAACTATTAATGGCTGAACAAATCCAGACACGCTATGCTAGTGAGCCTGACATGAAAAAACATGCTCAACACATATTATCTTAAGTGTACGAGCAACCAAAGACTACTGGTTTCATAGACAGCGAAGCACAATAGAAATTCAATCACACTTTAAGCCACTATGTGGTTTGCATTTTCAAAGCAAACTATGTGTCATTCATTCCAGGCCAAGCCATGGTTTCTCCTACAACAACCAGTGTCTATGAAGAAGTCACAGCCTCTCTAACACAAGTGAGTCAATTGCATTTTGACTCATTGATGCTTTGAATCATGGATTATCATAGCTTTGTTAATTTATTTATAAGTGAAATATGGCCCTATGCAACTCTTTGACAAAAGTGTGAATAAGGACTATATAAATATACTTGATTACACACAGACAGAACTATTATTATCCTTACTTACTTTAGTATTTTAGGTGAATTCACATGCATAGAACCAGCTTTAACATATGCTGTAGTCCACTATGCTGTTCAATAGCATGACATATTACTATGCTCTGGTGCACGTTGTCATGCTAAAGTATGCTGCGTCATGTATTGGTAAGATGGTAAAAATGTCCAAACCAGACACACAGTAGTCATCCAGGAAATAAAATGGACTGGAGTCTTTATGATAAATAAGTGTTGCTTTCACTGAGGGTTGAGGAATTAGAAATGGATATTGAGAGCACTATAGTAGGCTTGTGTTCTATATTCAAGGGCTGTTGTGGCATTACAACAAATAGGAAGAAAGCACAGGGAGAAAGTAGAGACAGCTGCGCAACGCTACACAAAATGGCCTCCCGTAGGGCATGGGTCTGTGAAAGAACAAAACACTTTCCAAGGAGACTTTCTCCAACTCAAGATAGCATTTAAATGAAACTATGCATTGACCTCATTTGAAACTCTCTTATGTTAGTAAAGATTGTTTATTGGCCTGATGTGTCATCCCTCTAGGGAGCCACCGAGGTCAACACTCCTGTCCTCAGCAGTCAGCATGAGGGGGCTCAAACCTCCAAGATCCCTGGCGCCTTGCCCATGCTGGGCTTACTGGAGGCATTGCCCCAAAACATGCCCAATAGGACCATTCCCCATGAAACTGCCAAGAACCTCACAGGGGTACCTCATAGCACATGCGCATGCACATGCAGTACATAAACACACACACAGCAACATACGGCATGCACATACTGTACGTTCAGGCATGCATGCTGTAAATGTGCAATAAATAGTTCACACAAAGATACTAAGCCTGTGTGTGTATGTGTATGTGTGTTTGTATGATGTAACAGTTCCATGATGTCTATGTTCTTCCACCCAGGCTTTTCTCAAAAGTGTGGCGGAGGTCTTGTCATCTCCAGGAGTACCAGAGGTAAATGAGTTCACATTGGGTAATGTTTATAACTATCTTACAATCACATTGTTTCACCCGTGAGGTCACCATCAATATCCATGTCACTATACACAACCACAATGAATCATTAGTTGTGTTTCAGTGCTATTCTTCTGAAGGAGAAGTGTACAGCATTGCATGACATACATTTTGAGAGAGTTTGCGGTTATAGTGTGCTGCTTGGTTTCACGTGAACAAGCTGAAACAGATGTTCACTGCATATGAGATTGCTGCACTTGGACGCTGGTTGCAGTGCACAATCAATTCCCCGTAGCGACCCCACTGCTAATATTCACACTCACTGTGGCAGATTTCATGGTCTGTTACCTTCCTGTCAGATCATCCTAGATGTTAGTTCAGTACAGGAAAAACAAATACAGTAAAGTGTAGAAACACAAAATGTTTTACTTTGTTTGTGTTAATGGACCAATCACACAATTAAATTGTAATGTTCTAACACTGATCATGTTGAAGTGACGGGTAATTAAAAAGTAATTAATAAGTAAGTATTGCGTAACTGTTTGCATTAGCAGACATGTAGTGTCCAATATCTGACTGATACACAGTCAGTCTCTCTTGTCTTCATGCTACCTTGATGAAGACAAGCATTAGCAAGAGAGAGAGTAGACTGCCGACTGTCCTTTTAGTGTACCAGCGTTGAATGGTGTATGTACCATCTTTGAATGGTGTATGTACCAGCTTTGAATGTATTGTGGAATTTACCAACATCTCTGTGTTTCATTGTTAAGGAGCAGTCCACCCCCATGGTCAGTGGTCTGATCGAGACTGTGGACAGAGTCATGGAACACATGGTGGCCAACCTGGAGCCAAGTCCAACCTCTCCCATCTCCCTACGTGGGACATCCTTTGTTGCAGGTCAGTATGGGTCCAGAATTTCAGAAAGGTGACTCACCAGCTGTAATCTTTACTTAAGGAACTTACCGTTTGAAAACAATGACATGTGAGATAACCTCATGTGTTTTCTTATTTTCTCTGTCATAACATCACAGAGGACAGATTAGGTCAGATAAGCATGCATCAGCCCCTCCCCACCACTCCTCTCTTGGGTACTGGGCTTTTTGCATTATATTTGGTTTGCCAGTAGACAAGCTTACTTTTGTCTTTCCCCCGAGGATTGCATGACGCCTTTTGATCTACCCATGAAATAGCCGATATCTCTCTTCCCATGGTTTTGAGTGAGATTTCCCTCTGTGTCTCAACTGTTCTCTGTTTGATGACTTTGTGATTTAACAGACTACTCTCTGATGAAGTTCCCACAGAACTACAACCTGCCACATTACCGCTTCCCCACACAGGGCAAGAACTACATCTCAGTACCGGGGGAGGCTTTCACCATGCAGTGTGAGTGCTTATTAGCGGAGATCACGCTCACTCTTACTGTATAAATCTTTACACACATTTCTGCAATGTGACATTCTGTGTGCCTATTGATGTCCAGAATAGACCCATATCAGCATGTAAAATCAGTTTCTATAAGGGGAGTGTGAGTATCTCAACTGATTCTGCCAAGAGTAAATTGCCCAACTGCGAAGCGGTTGTTATTGGCCGTTAATATATTACGCTGAGATTGCAAACGTTTACTATAGCATTAAGTGTAAGATGGAGGCAGCGTGAGATCTTTTTTGTGGCTTTATGGAGCACCATAGTAATCTAACTATGAGTTTTACACTGGCAGTTATTGTGTAGTATATAAGAAAGGGAGGAAAAGATAAAAAACGGGGAGTGCATTTTATTCCATTAACTGTCTCATTAAAAGAGGCAAAAATGTTAACTCGCCTAGTGATCTCATTTAGCCTGTTTAGCTAACTGACTTTTTTTTGCTGAAGAGAGAGTGAAAGAAGTAATTATTAAATTATTAAAACTATTAAAAAACGTTTGTTTGACTTTGTGTTCAGGTCAGATTCATTTGGCACCACTCATGCTTTAAATGCGGTGTTACCACACTAACATTTGAATAAACCATTTTAATAATCTATTACAAAAGCCATTATCAGAGATGGAATATAGACGCTGGCATAATACAGCCAGGGCCAAGTTAATTCATAGTCCTAACCTGAATACACATGCTGTGTGAAAGGCTCCAACAGGGAGCTTTTATATCCCAATTAAGTATAAAGAAAGTGTTACACATTGGTGTGTGTTTTCTATCCCCGATAGATGCCTGAATTCATTTTGATTCCCTCATGCTCCTAGGGAAAGCTGTTTTTAACTAATCTGACACCAATTCATCTGTGGAATGAGGCTTGGGGCCTTTGTTCAATGCACTGATTAGACGGCTCCACATCAATTGTTACAGCATACAGTATTTACAGTACATCTGTTAGACATTACCAAAATGTTATTGTGACAGTCAACAGACAAGCTTTCGGGATCTTTTCTACGAACAAGACCACAAAGGATTTCCTCCAATTTGATTGTTTATCTTTCACCATTAAGGTGGGACTACAACTAGATGATGGATTGTATCTGGTGGGGAGGGGTACAGACCCATTTTCTCCTCTGGTTAAGTCATGGGGCTTTCATAATGTTTCTCAGCTCCACATGGTGTGCGACCCTCCTCCTCCCTTTCACCCTTGTGTGAGCGCACAGTTCTCCTATTAGCCGTCCGGTGCAAATCTGAGTCAGCAAGGCAGCGCTAATTAACTTCCCTTGCCTGTGAGCAATTTAGCAGCAATGCATCACATTCTCAGTTCCCTGTCGCCGGCCTTCACCTTTGACCATGCTCGTTCTCCCTGCTCCATCCCCCAGCTCAGACCACCATCGTTGGCCTCTTCTACCATAACATGCACAGCTACTACAAAGAGATCAGCCCAGTCAAGACCAGGTAACACCTAAAAATGTTTACTCTTCAAAATGTCTTTTCTCTGAGGACATAAATCAAGTATTTCAGATGATAAAATGTCCTCGGCATCAGCCAAAACGACTTTCTGTGTAGATGCCTCAGGCTCTCCTTGGCCAAAGAGGCGCCCCTGTTTCCGGAGCCATCGAATGACGAGAGCTCTTATCTGTCTTCCTGCCTATCTGCTATTGGCTCCACATGTCCAATCCATTTACCACCCCCTGCCCCAAGTCATTTTTCCATTAGGCCAAGTTGTTACACTGCTACACTGTTTATTTGTATATGATCTGGCCCAGGACCGCTTAGTTGACCTGTTATTCCTTTTTCACGCGTGGTATTTCCTCCTAAGTGTGAGTAAGCGTAAGAGAGATCTTTATAATCCCCCCCAGGGGCTATTCTTTTTACAGCAAGCATGTACGCAAGAAACAAAAACATTTAAAAGATGTGTTAAGTGTTTTTTAGTAGACTGCCCCCAGCAGCCCCCAGTAGCCTACCCACAATTCCACAAGACCCAGTACTTTTCCTTTCCTTAGTGTGCATGAGAGAATTCGGCACTTTCTCCTCATTAATAATAATACTCCTAGAACTCAGAGCCAGAGGCACATCTTTTAGGTGACACGCAAATTGTGACAGCGTGTCACATAGTTTGTTTTTGATAGTAAGGCATATGCTAGATTGTTTTTAATAAGGGCATCCCATTCATCTGTAGGTGAGAATGTATCTGGGTGTCATGAGGCAAGGGTGCTGCTTCAACGGTCCTAGTGTATCTGTCACCCGTAGGACTGGTGGGAGGCTTCTGCAATGTCATGGCGATTTATAACACAGATAAATGTCTCAAGGTCTCAGTGACATGCTACTGTTCTGGACCAGCAAGTGACACATTTGTAGATACAGAGCCAGGTCACTGAAGGTCTTACTGTATGGTTCTGTGTTGTGTGTCTCTGCCACTATCTCTTTTCTCTATATATGTATCTGTATCTGTATCTTCATCTGCATCTTTCTTTGTCCTTCTCTTACCCTAGCCTCTTTTCTCTCTTTCTCTTATATTTCCACTGTGTTTTAATCTTAGGATAAACGAAGCCTCAGACTTCAAGGACCATAAGATCCAGGTGGCTAGCTGCCTCATCTCCCTGAAGGTGGAGCCCTCTCCGTCCCTGTCAGTTAACCTCTCTGGAGCTCCACTAATAAAGATTGTCCTGACACATGTCCTGGTAAGGGTGCCCCACACAGCTCACACACACCATTTGCCGCATATGTGTAAATAAATACAGTAGCTCACTTTCTTTCTCATTGCTGCCACAATGCATATCGGCAGATGACACCCCAGTTCATCTTTGAGTGAGTCAGCAACACTGGGAAACAGATGTGATTTAGTTTTCCAGTGTTGGGGTGTGGGACACTAGCCTTATCAGAAGGAAAAGGCTTGTGGTTTGCCTGTAGTGAATCTAGCTGGATCTCCCCATAATCCATCAATGCTATTTTGGGTTGCGATGAGATGGGTCTATAGGAGAGAAACACATGCTGCTGGGCACACACCAACACAAAGAAGGAAACATATTTCAGTTTTCATTAGCCTCTCTAAACGTTCCCTCACAAAGCATGTGGCTTCCAGAGAGCAAAGTGATTATGAGCAGTTTCAAACATGGGCTTAGGGGCCTTTGAAAGAAACAATAACTTGCCTTTATTAAGTACTTTTTTTCTCTGCTTGGTGGCAGGGCCTTTCAGAGCCAGTTGCCAATTTTCCATGGGAAACGCATTCAAAACCATAATCAAAATGTACTTGTAAAGTGTGTATTTACTTGTTTCCCTCTTAAAGCAAAATATATCAATGTGATAGGGAGCGTTTCTTTTGCACAGGATTGGGAAAGCAATTCTTTACTAACTAACTTTTTCATGAACACAATTAACTATAGTTTGAAACATCCTTCAAAACACAAAAGGCGCAGATTGTTTTTTCTCCAGCAATGTGCAAATCCCATGGATTTCACTTTCAAAATATTCACTATAAAGTTATGTTTTTGTTTTTTCCCTTTAGTCAAGCACAAATGAAAACCATGCGGCTTCATGAAACCATGGTGATAAAGCTATGTTTTCCTTCATTTTCCCAAGTGAAATAAATGTTTATGCTACAATTATCTGGCCTGGTTCCTGTGACAATGATTACCATATTTGTTATAGCGGACACCATGGGAGAAGGCTTATAATTTCCTTTGAGTGCTGGAGATGCTCACCAGCACTGTTGCGTGGTGATTCAAGGTGTTACTGTTTTCCTTGGACTGCCTTTGCTTCTGAAGTAAGGATAAATCATTGTTTCTCACATTCTTTCCTCCATACACCATTACAAATAACCTTAGGCTGTTTTACTTATTACCAAGCCCTACTGATTGGGACATATCATGCCAAAACATTTTCTCAACTGAAGTCCAGGTGAGTATATGTGTAGACTAGCCTTTGATATACAGTATTATATATTTAGATATTTCAGCATGATTTGGCACTTCACTTTTTTGGCTGTGACCATGTCCAGAAATAGGGTTGTTATGCTATTGCTGGTCTGCTGTAGAGACCTGTGTGCGTATTTCTGGATTTTTATGTGTTTGGCATGAGCGTGGGGATACTTATCGTCCCCAAACATATAGACAGGGAGAGCAGCTCGCGCAGTATGTGGCAGACCTTTCCCATCATTGTTTATGTCGCTCTTTATTGTCTGCACAAGTCGAACCTCAAAATGGCCTCCCATGGCTCTGGTCCAGTGGGTAGGAGTAAGTGATTTGTGATTGACCTCTGTGTTTCGCCTCAGAAGGTAGCCCCGGCAAGTAGACAAGCACCCAGTGACTTCATTAAAACCTAGTGGGGGGAAACACTGTCAGTGGCAGAGCTTTGTCAGCCCTGCCATATTTCTTAGCTCTCTTCATGCTGTCATGGTTACAACATGTCCTGTGTTCTTCTCTGGTTGTACAACCAAATGTTCAGCACAAAACTGAACACGAGATGCTTTTGGCAGTTTGTTGAATTTACCTGACACCCCCCAGGTTGAACTACTGTATACACTATTGTATATTGATGAAATGAACTTGTGTTGAAGCCACCACTGACCTCCAGGCCTGAGTCATGTGGTCAACATGACCCTGGGAAGTTGATTGATGCCCTCTAAGTTAGCCACCCCCACCCACACCGCTCGATGAGGTCATGCCATTCCCAGCTGACTGGGTCAGATTGGAAGTGTGGCCACTAGGGTGGTGTTGAGCAGCCTTGATGCTCAAGCAAGGTGTTATCAGGTCTGGTGGAGGCCTGCTAGCTTTCTCACGCCACTGACTGGACACTGGCTCCACCAGTGATTTATTACCAGTGTCCTACGCGGACTGGGTGTGGGAAGGCCCGAGGAGAGGAATGAGGGGAAGAGGAACATCGAGGTCTGTAGTTAAAGATTATTACATACATAAAAGCTTCTCCTTCCTGTCCTTCGGAGCATCGCACTGATGGTATGAAATAAACACATGGAAAGATTTATTTCACAAACCATGCAGATATTTTTTAGGGTCAAAACGGAAAGGATTTAAAAAACAGATTTTGACAAGCGGGACCTGACTTTACAAGCTAATAAAGTGGTGTGTTAGTTTGGCGGTTTCATGAGAACAGCCAACGGGAACAGAGGAATAGAGAGATAGCACTCTGCAAGCACTTCTTTCTGTCCTCCGTAGCCGGACTGGGGTCAATTCACTTTCAATTCACCCAGTAAACTTAAACTACCTGTTATAGGATGCTGCTAGTCATGACATGTTCACTGTCTTCACAAGACCAAGACTAGAATCAGTATTCATAATCTGTTCAGACAAGATGGGATAACTTACAAAGGAACACAAAAGATGGACTGGAGTGCCAATCCAAAACCTGACTATAGTTCAATCAGGTTCCCAGAACTGATTTGAATCAATCAGTTGACCACTTCTGCAACTCATCATCCTACAAGATAATAAGAATAATTTATTTACCAGGGAATTTAAGTATTACTCATAAATGAAAGCCATTAATTCATTATATATTTCATATATTACTTCACAGGGTGAGTTTGGTGGGAACGGGAGGAAAAAAGTCAGGAAGAAAGGAAGACTGAGGGGTTCTGATTACAAAGATGTCTAGACTTGTTGAGCTTCCTATTAAGTGCGGAGAATAATGCATTAATTGTTCAGTACTTAAATGAACAAAAATAAACACACAAAGGCTATTTAAGAACTCTCTGATACCCAATCTGATGCATCATGTAAGCCAATGCTGCTATCAGTCTTATTATTGCCAGTCTTTTTATAACTCTTGTAGGAAAGCCCCCCACACCCTCCTTCACACTTTTGGTCAACCACCCACACACCCATAGAAAAACAGACACACACTCACGCACGAACGCACACATACACACGCACACACACACCCGCAAACCCACAGTATAGAGCCTGAATGAGCCAGCGTACTGATTATTGACAGATGGAGGTCTGGCTATTGCTAGTCTCTTGCCAGGAGCTTTGTATCGAGAGTCTCTGTGTTAACAAACTCCCATTACCTTTCCCTTATACCGTTCTTATCTCCCTCTATCGCTGAAAAGCTGGTGCTGATTCTCAACGTATCAATGTTTAACTTTTATGATTTTTAGACACTCAAACAAGACACATCATTATTTTGACATGCCATTTTCCTTATTCTAATCATTATTTGTGAACATGTGCCAGGAACCAGGAGTTTGAACTTCAAACATTTTTCATTCGACATACAGTGATGTCTGAACCATGTCCAAGACCATAGCAATAATAAATGCAATAATATTCATGAATTCATGCAGAGTATTGGTCCCATTTAAGGTTGCATCTGGCACTGTACGTGTATCATGAAAAGAAATCAGATTAGCAGAGAATGAACATTCCTCTGGCCATATGCAATATCGTTTCTATGGCAGTCACCATAGAAACAAGTTTCAGTTAGCTTCTAAGATGCTTTTAAGTGCTCGGTCCAGTGACCACCTTATCAAAACTACATTGTATCCAGTTCTCTTCACACCCTTCCCGACTATCAACAATTGACATGATTGTTTTGAGTGTCTACCTAAGAGGCTGAGGCGAAAACACACAGCTGCAAGTCTTATTACATTTCCCCTGGCAGTATGACCTCACTTACTGTAAGGCCAGCCGCATCATCCCAAATCTTTCCTACACATGCTGCATTGACGGGCTTGAGTTAGACAAAGCCGTGCTGTCAGTAACCTGTTAGCACTACTCTTGATTGCAAGGGCCTTGTCTGAATTGCATCTAGCCTTGTTCTCCATCTAGGTGCTGAAATTGCTAATAATGCTGATAAAATCTTGTCTAACATTGCCTCTAAATGGAGCTTTAGAGAGAAATGTAAAATAAGTGAGTAACATGATTGTAATATGAACTACACATTAGGACTGACTAGGTAACGGATTTAAAATAACAGCTCTGTGCTAATGCCAGCCGGATCTACCGTACAGAGCTCAGCATCCTTTGATGAATTGTCTCCTCTTACCTCTGGATTTCCTAGACCTAAGACAATTTCTATTTCCTTAAATCACAAATTTTGATCTAAATGTTCAATGTCAGCAAATACTTATATTGATAAGAGTATAAGAACATCAGGTATACAAAAAGTCTAACTTCTATTTTTGAATTTGCTCAAATGCAAGCAAATCCTATTGTATTTTATGATCTATGAGGTCCCTATACTGGAATGGCAAAAACACACACCCAAACTACAATCTGACTTTCTTCATTGTTTTCCGGCATAGAGAAAAGATGCAGGGGACCTTATTTTTGCACTCATGGTGTTGTGTAACTCTTCACTGGCTTTTATATTTAGAATAACCTCAACTTTATTTAGACTTCACTGGTCTTGAAATATGCATAACCACATTCGAGGCTGTGTGTCATTGTGGCAGGCCTGGATGGAATGAGTGGGTGTTAGCAGGGCCAAGTCTTAGCTGAGTGATGATTCACATTGTTATGACATTCCCCTGTAGAGTAGATCAGATAAAATAAGAGTTGCCTATACGTTTTTGTTCACTGTTATGCAAATTTGTCTTTGGGTTTGCATCTGTCCGTGGTGACAGTTATTGTAAAATATGTTATAGATTTGTATCCAAAAGCGTTCTTAGTACAGTGAGTAATAGACTCTTTTCATAGTGCTAAGGAAATGCCAACGTAAAATGGTAAACTTTCTTCCTGTCAGGCTAGACAGGAAGAACATTTAGTCTTCTTTAGTAGCACTTCAAGGAGAACAGTCTATTGAGTAGTGGTTAGGAATCTTTGTAAGTTTGCTTACAGGCAGGTAGATCCACATCATGGATTAAACATGAGCCTTACTTAAGAAGCAACTGTCAAAAGCAAAGATTTAGTTCAGCCTGGAATAGCATGGGACTTGAAATAGGCATATGCTGTTGGTGATTGTTGAAGCCTGCTCGACCACAGGGAGGGCTTGGCTTCCAGCACTGCCTGTCGAGTGAGAGAGAGAGAGAGAGAGAGTTTATACAAATTACCGAGTATGTTGTGTAGGGCCCATGTGCAGATGTGATGCCCTTGGAGTGTGTATCTTCAGGCTGAATGCTGTCACCTATAACAGCAGCAGCACAACATTTGCTTTGAGTTTGAGGTCACGGTTTCCTCTGCTGGCAGAGCACAAGCAGAGGACCGTTACTTCACCATGACAACAGATTGCTAATAATCCTCAGGTTTCGTCATACCTGACCCAGTGCTCAGACTTCATCACCAATTGTTGCTATGTAACATGCTGCCACAGGACAGGCATGGAGGGATGATGTCATGCCAGTGAGAAATTGATCTGCTCACCCACAAAAGTTTCCATAATCGTTTATTTTTCTCATTCGCCAGCTGTTTCATTTACACCATTTCCACTGCTCCATCTCCATGGCAGACTGTGACTATTGTTTCAAGAAACGGCAGAGATTTAGCAATTTGAGCTTATCCAGCTGCTAGAGTCATTGTGCACAATGGACACGATTGACAGTGACATGCCTTGAAATTATAATTCAGATGTATTTTACAAATTAAATCCAGGTTGAAAGAGTTACAGAGAAGTAGGTGGATGGCGCTGAGGTTGACAGGCACACTCGGGGACAGAGGAAACCTGGATTTAGCCCCCACCAACCCTAACCTTAGAGCCAATTACCACATCTATCTGCCTGCCACTCCTGCATCTCTTTCCTGCTAAATCATTTGCTTTTCTCCTTCACATCCTGCCTTCCTGATGCTGGTTATCCTGCCTTTAGCTGGACCTCTGTTGTTAATAAAGAGTTGGAGTGGTGTCTGTAGTCTTGGCTGGCAGACACCAAGGCCATGGGGCTTCAGGGGAACCACAGCCCAGCCAGGTCTCTGTCTGTGTTCCAACGCTCACCATTGTACCTTCAGGTCCACGTTTCTCCCTTCACATGTCAGGTCAGACACAGGCTGAAGGTATCACAAACAGTTACTATAGGAGAAATACATGCCAAGCGGAATTTCTCACATATAATACGTGCTGTATTCTTTGGTTTGTGTCAGCATTTCGCTAATGATGTAGTTTATACGGCGAGGCAGGGTCTATGGTTTGAGCTGAACACGGATAATTAGTCTCTAATGAATAACACAACAGAACCAATGGTTCAGTGGTTGTTGAAAGCAAAATGTTTCACAGTTAAGCATGGGGTTTCACCAAGTCAAATGAGCCTTTTCTTCCTCAGCTGTGAGTGAATGCCAGTTAAAGCCTTTCTTCCATCTGCTTTCGTTTACACCTAACAAGAAATGTGAGTTACTAAAGCTCACAGGGGCCTTTTAACTTCACCAACGGGGTTGCTTGTGACATCATAAAGCCAGCTGCCACCCCATGACGAAAGGGTGCTTCTATGGTTCTCCCTTGGTTTGCTCTGGAGCCCATTGTCATGACCAGGTGGGTAATATTCATACCAACCCATTGCCTGCGATGGACAGTCACAATTGAGCAGGACTGAGGACGTTCATGTGCAAAACTGACAGAATGAGATCAACTATTTAGTTACACAATGAAGTCAACGTATTGAGCTCCGCTTTGTAATATGAATCTGGGAGCCTATGGGGCCTGACTGTCAGCTTTGCTCTCATTCTCACTTTTTCCAGAAGGAAATGGTGCAGACACAGGCCATCTCAACATACACTTATCCAGTCTCAGAGTCTAGAGCCAAGAGGGTGAGGATAGGTGCGCCATCCGCCCAGCCAGCCTATGAGTGTGTTGTTTTCTACAGCTGACAGATTGAGGAGGAGAGGTTCAACCTGAAACCACGGCCAAGCTCTAATTACTGGATTCTTGCACTTAAGCCATTAGATCAGCGTCTCTAGGGACTCCAAATCGCATGTTAAGGAATTACATGGAAAAAGTGAGTTACGATCAAATAAGTTCCTGAAGACAGTAGTCTCACTCCTTACTGCCATTTTTCTAATCATTGTTAAGATCTCTGGCTATTTAAATATGCAGATGTTTAATGGTACCTATGGCTTTTTAATGAAAACCACAAAGAATGCTAATATGGTAGTTCCCTATTAGCAGCTATACCTTTGTCTAATATAGCTCTACTTTAACCAGGTTTAGTTATCCTATTGATCATACGGTTGAAAAGGAAATAAAAGAAAACAACTGAGCGAATGCTGCTCTGTTCTGAATCAAAATAGGATTTTTAAACAGCTCGCTGCTGCTCTTAATTAAAACAGAAACAAAACAAACGTGTAGTCTATTTGTCATTGGAATAAATTTTCCCACATTACAAAGACTATATAGATAGTCAAGCCTTGAGAGAGAAAAAACGATTACAGTGATATACAGTAATTACCAATGTTATTTCTCATTTTGTTCTTTTACAGAGCAAAGACCAGCAAGACCAAGCTTTAAATCAGAGTAACAAAGTTTTCCTCTACTGTGCCTTCTTGGATTATAGGTGGGTCTGCATACATCTATGTAGGAACAGCATGTTTCAATTATAGCAACTCTGACAAGACCACATATTGTTTCAGTTGTCAAGTTATGCCTTTGTTTAAATACTTTTTTTATTCACATCTTAAGATCTTAAAACCTTATAGGCAAATGCCAATAAAGTTGTATGTCTCGATATAAACAAGTACGCAGACTTTCTTCCAGGGTGTTGGATTATTTCGTCTCATATTCCATCTTTAAATCACATTTCTTTTTAAAGAAACGTGTTTCACCTCATTCCTTCAGAGTTGTCAGCTAACCTCTTCAACATCATACAACCCTTAACATGGTAATATATAATGCAATGATCAATTCACTCTCAGAGTTTTGTACATCAATTTGAACACAGTGCATTATTTCATAAACCTGAACATTTTATGCAGTAGAGTGGTACGCTGTGCTCCTTCAGCTTGGTGTACCTTGAGCAATGGTATGCAGACACCTTCTGTAAAAACACTATGAATTGATAAGTACAGCCAAAACCATAAATCATTTTTAAAAGGAGTGTGTTTGCGTTGGACATGAACACTTCCTCTCCTTGTTCCGTTTTTGCCCTGAGGTTTACGAAAAATTTGAAATATTGGACAGTCTTGTCAGAGATGAAGTTCAGCTGAACATTCTTGATGTGCCTTCCATAATAGATCATTGTTGAGTGCTTCCTGCCAGCCTTGCTCCAGCAACTGCTGTCTTTTATAGCATGCTTTTAATGGTATTTTCTCTAAAACCATAGGCAAAGCATTCGCTCTACAGTATATGTTATCATTCCTCAATGAACAGTCCCTGTAATGTCTTCTGTCTCAGCTCAGAGGAGGGTGTATGGTCCAACCAGGGTTGTGTACGTTCAGGAGGAAACTTGACGTACTCTGTGTGTCTCTGCAACCACCTCACCAACTTTGCCATGCTTATGCAAGTGGTTCCCATAAAGGTATGTGACCTTTCTCGAGTCAGAAGAAGCCTTTCTTAGGGAACTCTGACTCCGGCTGTGGTTTCCCTCAGCAATTGAGTGCCATAGTGGGATTTCCCCTCTATGTCGCTGTCTCTTCCCCAGAACATATAAGTAGGTTTTTAAGAATGCATTTGGATAGGAGGCAGTGGTGTCCCGCACGGTAACCTACCGCCCAGAGGTCCCATGGCCACTTTTGGAAAGTTTTCTGATCTTAGGTCAACAGTATGGAGGGTAACAGTGTTAGTTTCATTGGTGGGTTTATAGAGCAGTACTGCGGATAGCCATGATTAAGTGTGGCTCTTTCAGACCATTGCAAAGGTCAGTGGTTCACTCCTCGTGAACCACAGTCTATCAAGGGACAGAACAACTATTCCATACCAAGGCAAACAAGCCTCTATACAGTACGTGGACAGTATGTTCTTCATGTTCATGAACACTGCCAATATTGCTATTATATTTACTTTTGATGACACTGGTTCAGAGGGACCTAAAATTACCGGTTATTGTAATAACTTACTAACTTTTATCCTGGAGTGTCCATCATGCGACGACGTTCAGCATCAAAGATAGTTTCCCTAAATAGGAACTAAGTGAGCCAGTGATGTATTTAAATAAAAGAAGTCTACTTTATGTTATACTTTCCCTCAACCAACCACTACAGTAATTAGAGGGCTGCCTCATCTGTCCCACACATCCCTATTCTGGAAGGCTGTGACTTCTAAGTTCTCATAATGACAAGGCACATGGAGCAGCAGAGTCAATGGGGGAATCAAACCCAAAGCCTTAGAATAACTTCAACTCAGAAAACAACATGGATGCACTCCTTGTCTGTGTAGCTACTATTATCAACACATCTCATACTACTACACAGCTATTGTATTTGCTTTTTATCTTCCCCCCTTTTTGGCATTATTTTGACATGACTAAAATGCTAATCATAGCTGGTTATACAATTCCTTTGGTGTTATTGTTTTTCCACTGTCGGCATTTAATAAAATATAACATTATTTCCCCAGCTTGCGGACTATTGTATTTATCATGCTTATAATATATATACCGTACTTATAATAGTTTTCTTCACATTTTGTGGTTATTGCCCTGCAAGCAGACTCAATATAATGACTAAGTAATGGATGTGAGGCTCAGACCATTCTATAATAACTCCTTACTGGCTGGCTATGCCATATAAAACAATGACATACTACAAATTGCAATGTCCCATGGAATGCAGAAGCTTCTTTATCTATGGTACCAGCCTTTATAGCTTGGCAGCATTGCTGGTCGATGATATAAATAGTTAAGTGCAACATTAGTGTGTGTGAAAAATGTAATCTAATTTTAAAGGCCTTCCTGTTGATTTGTTTGACCTGACTTTATGCATTTCTGCACAGCTCACAGACGCCCACCGGGTGGCGCTGTCTACCATCGGTTATATTGGCTGCTCTATCTCCATCTTCTGTCTCGCTATCACTCTGGTCACCTTTGCAATCCTGTCGTGAGTAGAACTAGTAATTTAGAAATGTACATTACTTTTATATTACACTGCAATAACACATTTCCAAAAACAGTAGGCTTCGAAAGAGACATTGATATTTACAATGTTAAATGGTTGCAGCCTCACAAATGCATAATAATGTATGTTTTTCATAAAATGTTATAGTTATGCAAACATATTGCTTTCATGTGCAAAATAATGTAATGATGAAACACATTTAACTTTTTAAGATCATTTTGCATTTTCCACAATGTACGTACACACATATATATATATATAATGTCTATACAGTATTTAAATTATTTAATGTGTGTGTGTGTGTGTGTGTGTGTGTGTGTATGTGTGTGTGCGTTCAAACATTCACACCATTGCATACAGCACTATTGAAAAATAAAGTCAATCAAACCCTTCTGCATGGCAGTCCATTGCTGAGAAGCTTGAAACTTCCTCTGTGTCTCTACAGGTCCGTCAGCACCATTCGAAACCAGCGCTACCACATCCATGCCAACCTGTCATTTGCCATCTTGGTGGCTGAGATCTTGCTGCTCATCAGCTCCCGATTTGAACCCGGGACGGTAAATCTCTTTCTTCTCTACCTCCCCCTTCTCTCCTTCCTGATGAAAATGAATATAAATATCAATAATAAATACTGGCAGACTCACAAAGGTAATATTAGGTGCTTTGCTGCTGTGTTGTCTGACTTATTTTCCCACTGGGATCAATAACATATTCTCTTTGAGGAAATTGAGAATTTTCAACTGTAATAAAGTCAGGTTTCATTTGTGTTGCCTTTAATCACAGACACACTAGAGGGGATCATAAGCCCTCACTTCACACAGGAATGTAAAATATACCAATAAACCTCAGAAGGAAAGAAACCTCCAAAACAAACCATTTTAGGTTAAAAAATGCAACAAAACTATGGATAAAAGAGCCCACGTAGGTTCTTAGGTTGCCCTTAGCATTTTCTACCTGAGAATTCTTTCCATAGACAAATACAGCAAGCACAACAGTCCTGCATGCATCATGTGTGAAATTTTAACTGGAAGCACCTGCTTTTTGTTGTCTGCTGGTCAGCTGCCCTGTAAGGTAATGGCAATCCTGCTCCACTTCTTCTTCCTGAGCGCCTTCGCCTGGATGCTGGTGGAAGGCCTCCACCTTTACAGTATGGTGGTGAAAGTTTTCGGCTCTGAAGGCAGCAAGCACTTGTACTACTATGGCATTGGCTGGGGTAGGCCTGCTTATTACTAGTACAGTTAATATGCACATGGACAGTACTTTATATTGATGTATCTCACTCCAAGCTAAATAAATACACACACTCACACACACACAGACACACACACAGACACTCTCACACTCACATATGCATGTCTGCCATTGCACAGATACAGTATTCTCTTTTAAGTATTTTTCTTGTTTATCTTCACTCAGTGTGTTGTTTCTCTTCACTCCCATTGCCTTAAAAGGCAACCAATCTAAAATGAAAGCTATAGCAATACGTTTTAGCCACTGTCAAGAAGATGCACACAGACATGCTGCAAGTGGTGTTTTCCTGCCTGGAAACGTATGCTAACTCTTCCACATGCTGAAACCATTAGTGAAAATAAGATCCCTTATTTATTAGTTCCTTTATTTATTGCCAAAGTAATTTCTCATGTTGTGCGGCCAGCTGAAATTAAGTGCACCAGTCAAACATTTATACTGATAACTTTAATTTACAGGAAAATACTTCACTACATAAATTATTAACAGCTACTGCTATTATGTCACACAATACTTGGCTTCTTATCTTTAATGTTCTTCACTAGAAGAGTGTATTATTTGTCATGCAGTGTGATATAAGGAAATTGTTTGGCAAGCTGAAAACTATTTTAAGCAGATAAAAGTGTCATAATACAAAGAGCTATGTTAAAGGAAATAATTAAAATGACCCAAGTGAAAACTACTTCCAAAGGCCTTGTAAGTGTTTGTTTTTGCCATAGTATTTGCAAGATACAGTATGTTGGGTTTGTCATGGAGGACAATATAATCAGTACTAGACAGCCTAACACAGTTTTGTTATTAAGTTGTTTGTTTTCATACAATAATATTACTAAAACATAACCTAACATTGTAAACATTTCCATGTGTAACCCCAAACATGTTAATAACAACAGTATGTCTTACAGTAATATATTAAAACATGTAATTATATTAGACGATGTTTTAAAATATATAATTAAGTATTCACATTTTAAAGAGTTCAAAAGCAAAGAGTGTCAGTTTACAAATATTAACATCATAATCACTTAGATTGGAGATCTGCTGTACTTTGTTCATGATCACTTTTCTCTGTTTAAAATCAGGTTCACCTCTAGTGATATGTGTGGTCTCCATCACTTCATCTGTGGACAGTTATGGTGTGGCTGACAAGTAAGTTGCTGGACCAGCATACCCAGATCTGGTTATTTCGTATTTCGTATATTACGTGACAGGTTTAAAGAAATACAATATTTTCAATATTTTAAAGTCTACAGAAAGGTTGTTACAATGAAAGGAGAACAAGGGCTTTTCTTAACTGTGGTGAGAATTAACATATATTCAGTCTGCAGGCTACACAGGAAAATAGATTAACTGATTGTAGCACATCTAGGTCACTGTGGAAAAAGACCAATAAGCATCAGTTTATTTGGCTAAAAGTTGGAAATTGCAATAACATATTATTTTCATCCTCCGCCTGCATCCTCTCTCAGCTGTTGGCTGTCACTGAAGAATGGTGCCATCTGGGCATTTGTGGCACCTGCACTATTTGTCATTGTGGTGAGATATTGACAACACTGATATCTATAGTTCACAATGGAATGCTCTATTCAGAATCTTCCATTTTTTTTAAATGGCAGAGGGACACTCAAATTTGTCAAAATTGTAGTATAATATTGTGTTATATATTTATAAATAAATATTTAATATATACATACTTATACATAAATGTATTATTCAATCTAAATATGTATTATTAAATATTGTGCAATTGCTTTGTGGATGTGCAGGTGAACATTGGCATTCTGATATCTGTAACCAGGATTATATCTCGAATCAGTGCAGATAACTATAAGGTTCACGGAGATGCCAATGCAGTCAAGTGAGTGATTTTTGTTGTTCAGACTAATAGGTGTACAGTATTCTGCTTTAACTGCTGGGCTTCATCATGCACAAAGGATGTGAATCAGTTTGTCTCTGTGTTGGTTTTATTTAGACTGACTGCAAAAGCAGTGGCTGTACTCCTGCCTATCCTAGGCATTTCCTGGATATTTGGGGTTCTGGCTACCAACACACACTCCCTGCCTTTCCTTTATATATTTGCTGTATTCAACTCATTACAAGTAAGAGTGCAACATTTTCACACAAAGTGTGCATTCTATGGTGAGTTATTTCTTAACATTTTCCTGTTTTTCAATTGGTACAGGGATTTTTTGTCTTCTTGTTCCATTGCCTTCTGAACTCTGAGGTAAGTTGCAAGTCCAGTGTTATGGTGGGCTGATTGTCTTTTTTAATGTTATATTTAACATACAGTACTGTAATAGAGATAGAAATGGTTGGACTTGTACAATAGGTATGCCAACAAATACATCAGAAGAGTTTCATTAAATTGTCATTACCTGGTCAAGGAAACACCTTTTCATGGCAATTTATTGCTTTTGTTGGATTATGGTGATATGATTCGTTATATGTGTCTTACCTGGTTAAAGTAAAGACTACAAAACAAAAATATATTACAAATTGGAGATTTACTCTGTTCTTTCAGCACCATTTGTTTTCTTGTGAATTATTTTTTCTCCCAATTGTGTCCCTTATGGTTTGAATCATCTTCATAGGTCAGAGCTGCCTTCAAACACAAAACCAAGGTGTGGTCTTTGACCAGCAGCTCTATCAGAAACATTAATGTGAAACCCTTCAACTCTGACATTGTAAGTTTTGGCATTGAGGATTTGTAAGAGCAGTTCATAGTTCTTATTGGCTCATCCCAACTCTGTCTTTCCCATTCGTCTAGATGAATGGAAATAAGGAAGGTGTGAGTCCCACTAAGATGAACACCTGGGACAAAAGCACCAACTCAGCCAACCGCATCGACCTTTCTGCTGTCTAAAAACCACCATTAATTATGTCACTGACAGATGCTTCAAGAGGGCAATGTAGTTTCCTAGTGTGAAAATGAACACTGGCCAGAGGATGCATTTTCTTTGATAGATACGAAAGTTACATCCCAATGAAAAGTAGTTGTGACAAAGCAGGACACGTGGCTAGCTGACAAGCAGCTTAACCTTTAAAGACAAACAGACTTCACAGACTGTGCCTTGTTATTGTCTCAGTTAATATCACCCCGTGTTACCCACAACACGCAGGGATCTCTAAGGAAACAGGAGGAAGATAGAAGTTCCTCTGGTATGTTTTAGGACAGTAGACACAGTACCATGAAATGCCTTGTAGTGGGACAGCTTTTTTGTCTTTCTAGTGCATGACAAATGACAACAGGATTTATTATACTTATAGTGTGACAAAAGACAGTTCTATCTGTAATCTATTACTTAGTGTATGTGTTTTGAAGTTGATTTATTATTTGGCCGGAGTTAATTAAAGACTGTTAATAATAACATGTACCTTTCCTTTATGCACAGTAGTATGATACAATTCCACTTTCTCTTATCTACTTTGACTTAGTATCCATTCCTGTTAATCTCAAGTTATAATGTTTTGGTTTGCCATGTGGTGGTGATTGAATGGAAATGTACACCCTTGACTGCTAAAACATAGAAAGCAATGCATGAAGAATAGCATTATATGTACTGATTTGATTAACTAAATGAGAACATTGTCACCAGATATTTGTACCAGATTCCTAATCAACAATGTCACATTACCTAGTTTAGTTTCTTCCTGTACTGCAGTATTGACCTCACTGAACTTAAATGCAGCTCTTGACCTGTATGCACCACACAATACAGAATAGATGTTGCAGTCATTTATAACACACATCATGCTTTATTTATTTATTGTAATTCAGTGTATTCCACCACAGCTCAAAAATCACTTATGATGTTCTCATGTTGTAAAATACGGTCTCTCCAATTTTTTATTTTATTTCCCGCTGAAATGAACTGACTGGTATTTTGCAGTACCTCAAATGTTAGCATTTTATGCTTTTTGAAAAGTATTACATGCTTGTTATTTGGACACATTTCTGTGAATTTGTAGCATGTTTTGTTACTTCAGTTGCAAACTGCCATTTTAATGTCAAGTTATCGATTAATATTGATAAAATATAGGCCAAATATATAAATAGCCTATTCAACAGAGAGCTTTCACTCCAAGTCCAGGCAATTTACCTTTATCTTAATATACTGTGAGTGAAGATTTGGAATGAAGATTTAAAACTATTTATTGATCTTACACTGTATCAGTAAGTTTCTATCATGATTTACTGTAAATCACATGTACGTTGCCAACTAATATCAAATGTAAAAAAACGTATATTGACTTTTTTTGGTTGTTTTCTAAGGTACTCAACGTTCAAGGCAGTCTGTGCCTCTATGTAATGTTTATTAAAATGTTAACATAACAAATCAGACTATCTGTTTCATTTGGTTACACCATATTTGATATTTAGAGTTGTGTCTAGTCTGACAATGTAACCTATTAGGGCATTGCACCATGCACTACACTTAGCAGTAGTCTATATTAGAAATACTAGCCTTATGAAATATTATTAGGCGAATAACAGGACGCTCGCCAATCCTTGTGCGCATGCTCGCTCGCAGCTGATCCGGCATGAAGCAGTCCGACGCGTTGTTTGTTTTCACAGTATTCTGAACTCGTTGACTGGGTCCTTATTAAAACTGACCGCGAGAAGGAATACACTGCACATGCTCAGAAACTATGTGTTTTATATTGTCAGCTTGTGGCTGGTGATAGCAGTAATATAGGCTGTTTTATTACAACAGGCTAAAGTCATGTATCAGGACGCTGTTTTCAATGAAGTGGAATTTAATGGGGCTGCAGAGATCTCGTGGAATAGCGCAATACTTTCGTATTTAACGTCCTGATTCTATTTGGATACTTTTTTATTTTTAAACTCATGGAGACTGTTGGGAAGTATGAATTCAACAGAAAAGACCTGATTGGACATGGCGCATTTGCAGTTGTGTTCAAAGGAAGACACAAAGAGGTTGGATTGACGCGCATTCTATCGAATATTTGTATTTAGGTTATGTCAACATTATACATTTAGAAAATGTAATACTAAAACGTATAAATGGGCAATATAGCCTAATCGCGCATTGTCTTTATCTTTCAAAGAAACGTGATTTCGAGGTTGCTGTAAAGTGTATCAACAAGAAAAACTTGTCCAAATCACAGGCATTACTTGGTAAAGAAATCAAAATATTGAAGGTAATAACCATTGAACTAGTTGTCATTTTCAATTGCATTCAAATGGGCAGTGTTTTGTTGTAGCCTACCAGTTGCTGACAGCGTGCTTTTGACCTCTTTAAGGAACTCAAACATGAAAATATAGTTGGACTTCTTGACTATCAGGTACAGTTGTTTTCACCTCTCGTTCTCAGTAGGATACTTTGTTTCTCTATACACACACAGACACAATCGCAAACTCGTGTACCTAACTACCACCGCAATAAATAAACAGAAATGCATGCTTGTTTTATGATGGCATTTCCAAAACATTGAGCGTCACGTGGTATGGCGACGTGTATCTGTGGTTGGGGGTTGTAGTTTTTAATGCAGTTTAGTGTAGCTTGTAGGCTGGGGTTGGTGAGGTCATGTTTGTTAGGAACATGAATTAATACATTTATTTATTTATATAGTATTGATCGCTAATTTACACTGTCCCAATAAACAGCATCAGGGACATGCTCAAATGCTTCCAACCTTTTGTCAAGTAAAACACAAGGTGCTTGTCTTTTGTGTGAGTGTCCCCTTACTAGCCCATTCTCACACAGGCCACCAGACACACATTAATGAGCTGGTCTGTTGAGTCACGCCACCTCTAGCAGATGGCACAGCGCAGTCTAACGCCATGGCTTAACAATGTGGCTTATAAAACACCTGGGCTGCATATCGCATCTCACTAAACAGATGACACCCTATAACGTTACTGACCTTATCAGGTATGCTGAAGTTGGATGAGCCTTTGCAAACAGTAGTGGTTTTATTGACATTAGTTGGTTGCCCCCCATAGCCTTCCCTGTGCTTATATCAGTTTCAAAGCCATCATTTCTATTCAAACCACATTAGTCATCGTTCTCTAACAGCAAACAACAATATTTGGATTTGGATTTGATTGACAGTCAGTAGCCACATATTTTGTTCACACTAAACCTCACACCCCCCAGCCACAGGTTACTTATCTGTAGGACTTCGAGGAATTATCCAAATAGGACCAGTGTGGAGCTGGTTGTGTAACATGGGACACATATTTCTATATTGACATATAATACTCCTATTACCACTTTATTATAAATGATAACAACAATAGACTGGTGATGTCCCCCATTGTGATGTTATTGTCAGTAGTTTGTATTTGTTTTTTGATTGTATTTTAATAATGTAACTCTTAGTGGACAGAATACCAGGTACATGTACTATGGCTAAATGTTTTCCCTGGAATCTATCCACAGGAAATTGGAGGATGTGTCTATCTGGTGATGGAGGTGAGATATACTAAGACAGGCAGATACTTGAGTGTAATCATAAAACACAGTAAATCACCTATCATCATTGAGGCTATGATTAACCATGTCTTTATTGACTTTTTAGTATTGCAACGGAGGTGACCTAGCAGAATACCTTCAATGTAAGTGTGATGCACATTATTCCACCTCTACAACAGGGCTGCATTGTAGTTCTGTTCACTGGCTGCTCACCTTTTCATACAATAGATACTGTAGCTCTATTACACCATTCTTCTGAAAGAGGGAATAACAAGTGTGTTGTTTCAGTTGTGAGTCAGTGTGATCTCTTGGTTCACCTGATGGAAGCATAAATATTCTCTAGCTCAGATGATGATTAATCGTAATATGAGTACTTAATCCAGATGAGATTGAAAGTCGGGTTATTTATAATGAACTCTTCCTATCTTTTCTTCCACATGCTTACAAAGCTACTCCCCTGTAAACAACACTACCTTGTATCTTGTAACAGTGGTGCTGCTAGAAATATCGGTGTCAATGCGTTTTTGCCATTCTTTACTAGAGCTTCTCATTTTCTCACTGGGACGTCATACGGAAAAAAGTCCCCCTCCTTAAATTGCACACCCTGACGGCCATTAAAATGACATGTCTGGGGTCATAGAGAATATATTTCCCTGCCTATATTTACTGCTCTTGCGTTGATGTGTTTATTTAAACACTGCATGGTTTTGACCATCATCGTGCCGACGTCTTATTTTGAAGCCACATCTTCATTGTGTGTCACTGCTGCCAGAAGACACACATGCTGCCATTTGTAGCTAAACACTCAGTCATGCTTGGCCAGGTTCATGGAGCAAAGGCCTGACCTCACCCATATGTCACTCACTTATCTGGAAAAACACAGCGGCTAAAAATACAAGCGGGGGAGGGGTTGGAAAAGGGGCGACGGACGGGGCTGTCACTAGCATAGCAGGGGGTTTGGCAGTATTTTCTCACTAGCTCTTCGATATAAATAAAATGCTTTTTCACAAGTATGATTGGTGTGATGTACATAATTCAGGGATGTTATTTTTATCTGAATCTTTTGCTTATGAGGGGCACCACAAGCAAAGCAAAATCTCAGTAAAGCATAATTCATATTCATATATATACAATCGGATGTTTTAAGGGTAACATGGCATGTGACATTTTCTTTGTTGCTAAATGCGCATTTGTATATGGTTCCCCCACAATCTCTACCATTGTTTATGAAATACTGTATGTGTGAGTGCTTATAACCTATCTTTTGCTAACTTCTTCTCCCTTGTGAATGTCAGCTAAAGGCACACTAAGCGAGGACACCATCCGAGCCTTTCTGCAGCAGATAGGACAGGCTATGAAGATTCTAAA
This sequence comes from Aphredoderus sayanus, assembly GCA_027564795.1. Lineage (NCBI taxonomy): Eukaryota > Metazoa > Chordata > Actinopteri > Percopsiformes > Aphredoderidae > Aphredoderus > Aphredoderus sayanus. The sequence goes on from JAODUG010019502.1 coordinate 44,375, forward strand.
AAGCAAAGGAATCCTCCACAGAGACCTGAAACCTCAGAACATCTTGCTGTGTCACCCGGAGGGCCGCAGGTCCAGCCCCAACAGCATCTGCATCAAGCTAGGTGTGTATCAGGTACAGTAAATGTTTTCCAAACAGAGATCCACTGGAACAAAAGGTTAAT
>JAODUG010019503.1:0-21961 GCA_027564795.1 Aphredoderus sayanus
GTGTGTGTGTGTGTGTGAGAGAGAGAGAGAGAGAGAGTGAGAGTGAGAGAGAGAGAGAGAGAGAGAGAGAGAGAAAGAGAGGGGTAAGGGACACATTTTCAGATGCTCTCGTAGTGCTCCTCTTTTATTCTCCTCTTTTCTTCACATCTAATCAGCATTGTCAACTGAATGCACCATGGCCAGATACAATCCCTTTCAGCCCTTGTTTACCATAAACAACATGATAGGCATCACAGTGGAAAAAGCCTTGAGGCGAGAGAGTGTAGGGTTAACAAAAGCACCAAAAACCAACCACTGTAAACATTGCTTTAATTACGATTAAATTACTTGTTGAATACCTGTGTGACTAACGTCCCTTGTGAATAATGTATTTATTCATGGTAGGGGTACATTATTCTTTGAAGGACAGGGAGCAAAGTTTTCTCTCTCACACTCTCTCTCTTTTTTTTGTCTCTCTCTCTCTCTCTCTCTCTCTCTCTCTCTCTCTCTCTCCATCTCTGTCTTGTTATTAACTAACATTGTGGTTGGAACAGAGGGACAAATGTAGTAGGCAATTGAGGATCAGAATACAAATATTTTATCATGTTTGTTTTAGTTGATAAATTATTTTGACCAGATGAAACACATCCATTGGACCCTACATTATAATCCACCACAATCAAAAATGAAATACAGCTACAGTATTAGCTAGTTTGAGGTTAAGGCTATATGCAAGAAGATCGTTCTGACTGCCCCTTCCCTTTTCCTCCTCTTGTACTCCGAAACTCTTCCCTGACACCGTAACTGTGTTTTCTCCTGAACACACAAACACATGAATGACATACAGAAGGAGGTGCACTGTAGAAGGACAAACATTGTTAAAAAACATAATAATGCAGTATCTCCAAATTTTTGCTATAGTCAATGGAGACCATTCAGTTTCCTATGTGTCCACATGAAGGTGTGTTTTGGAGTCAGTTTCTCCCAAAAAATAATTTGTGTTTTGTTACATTAATGTCATTAGCTGCTGAAGGCAAGGTTGAGAGGGTGTTTGAGTTCATTGGTACCGTTGGCCATTGCCTGTCAGGCCAGGCTACTGTCATTCAAATAACTGACAGGTTGATTATCTGTCATAGCTTGAAACTCTGTGAGAAGGCCACTTGGGCCTCTTTATCTGATTGATTAGCATGCCTGGGGGTGACATGTTGTTTGGTATTTACAGTATATTTTTATTTTTAGTATTATATTAGTACTGTACAATTGGAAAATATAAATAGCATTTTTTTTCACCACAAATACTATATTTAAAAAATAATTGACTAAAAAAATGATTGAAATTACAAATATTTGTATCTACAGACCAAATCCTTAGCATTGTACTTCTTGTAGCAGCAATATTGCTGGATAATTTCAATATTACAGTAGTATGTAGTTACCCCATATCAAAATAATTATAGTTATTATTATTATTATTATTATTATTATTATTATTATTATTATTATTAATAGTATTATTATTATTATTATTATTATTATTATGTAAACGGTGGGATATTCAATTAGGCCTTTTTCCGAATGTAGCATTTTCCGTTAAACCTATATTTATAGTTTATGTTTGGAGTTTATGTGTGATGCCGCTTAATTATGATCTGACTGAGTAGGCATACCTGTTTTTCCTCCTTCCTGGGCAGTATCGCTGAGTGTATTTATATATTTATTAATTATTTCTTTATGTATTTGTGTTGTTTTTTTGGGCCTTTTAACCCTCCTGTTGTCCTCGGGTTTCAAACACACACCTTGTTGTGCCAGCAGTGCCCATCATATGTCTGTGTAAGCTGGAAAATTAGGTTTAGCGCTTTCTATCTGCCACAATGATTTGGGTCATTTTGACCTAGAGGACATCAAAAGCATTAAGCAGTGTATCCACCACCCATCAGTTTCACACTTCACTATCTTTTTCTTGACAAGGTCAAGATTCTGCTCCCCCAGGCAGACAAGCAAAGACAACCATCGCTGTTCCCCTGTCAATGAGCACCAACACTGCAGGTGAGAATGTGGTGAATATTACATTTTAATTTCACCGTTTAACTGTAACTCAGTGACACCTGGCAGAAATGGACATACTGTAAATGTTGTTTGCTTTTAGGGTGACTTTAAAATCCCTAACCTGCATATGAATAAAATATCATATGGATTTATAGTACGTTAAAAATAATATTAACTACGTGATAAATGCAAGAGGAGGGTCACCCTGACTTGCCTGGTGAAATGCCATCACATTTTAAAAGATGCAACAAAATGCACCCTGCAGCATCTAGAGTAGATTGCTTGATTATTACATTATGACAGCCATTTATTTAGGTAATCACTGCTAACGTCTTTAGCTGTTGCTATGAAAAATGTATCATAGCCTAAAGGCTGGAATCCACCAAGAAGACGAGAATCTGGAACCGTCGGCAACGTCCAAAGCCAATCAGAGCACAGAGATACCGAGAGCAGCAAGAGGAAGTTTAAAGCCTCATATGGTGTAAGTATGGTGATTACAGTGATAACGATTTATCACCATGTGTTTATGCACATTATATTGGATATAAAGTCTAGTAGCTACAATTTGTATTTATATACAGTATATTTTTTATTTGGTATCAGGCTACTTTAAGACTCAGATGGGGCCATCTGCTGGCGCACCAACATCACATGCTGACAGGTAACCAGATTGCAATTCTCCAAAGCGCTTGGACACAAATCATTAACACATCAGCCTAATAGAGATTCATTATGTAGTGATCAAAGGCTGCTCAGAGAAGCTGTGGGCTTGTTTGGCTGTTAATGGTGTGTATTGTGGGGTTGGTGGAATGTGTAAGAGCACAAAGTACACTTTGCTGGCAATAATTACATTCACAGACCAATATTATAGTTACAGTAATGTAGGTTGTAGGTTTTAATCAAGCACACCACTCAATCCACCAAACAAGTCCTCTTCAATATGAAAAATAGTGTTAAAGTTCATTGCACTTGTTCCTGTTGAGACGCCCCTGGTGGCCAGCTGACATCTGTGCATTGGAGTCTTCTTGTAACTGTTGTCTTAGTGGAGCCCAGCCTTCACTTCTGTTTGAGGTGGCAGAGGGAGAAGAAATGTTTTTCTCCTAGGTTAGCCAACAATTACCATGCTATGGAAAACAATACTGTATTTCATTCAACTCTGCTGACTCATTTTGGTTATAATGTCATGTTTGTGGAAGCCTACAGTGTAAACAGTTTACACAGTTTATCTTTATGAAAATAATCATTGATTGTATAATATTCAACGGTTTTGTTTTACTTTTTATTTAAAACATCTACAACCCCTCCCTTTTTCCTATAATTAAAGATGATATATTAGTGTGTTGACATGGTTGGTGAGCTTCTGTTGTGTTCAAAGACTTTGATGAGTGCATGGTGTTGACCCTATTAATCTGCCAGAGGAATACCTGAGGCTAACCTGAAATATCACTCAGAGTTTAGTGGATGGCATGACTCATTTGAATGTATATCATATATTTCTATCTCTCTCTGATGTGGAATAGGTGAAATATGTGGAAATGTCAAAATTAAGTGGATGTAATATGAAACATAATCTAATTTTAAAGATTTTCTTTAACCTCACTCATTACTGTAGTTGTGAGGAATGGTTTGTATAGGCACCGGCATGTTTAAATGGTAAGGAATGAACAAAAAATGCCTTATGAAACATCTACGGAATTTATGGTGACCTTTTGAGAACTGAAAATGAAGAAGGAAAAACAATCTTTGTATATTTTAGACTAACTGTACCTTTCAGGCCTATACATAGTCAAAGCATTGACTCAAAGCATCATACAAAGCAAGGTTCCAGAACCAAACATACATAGGATCACAGTATTATATTAGTGACCAAAAATGCATGTTGTTTATAATGGCTACATATGCTTTCTGTGTAATATTATGATAACTTATATTATCAACTTCAAATATATGTAATAGATTAGAAAAATATTTACCTTCAGGTTATTTGCTCTAACAAACCACTTACTCAAGAGTCCAGTTCTGAATACATAAATACATTGCAACATTACATACCATGTTCTAATTGTTGAAGCCTGACACGAATGGAATGTAAAATAAAATTAGATAATTTATAATCTCATTTTATATATATATCTATATTGTATACATTAATAATAATAATAACTATACATTATTCCGTTGTTTCATACAAAGCACACACTCCCCCACAGGGTACAACATGTGTCTAATCTAATATAACAAGGCCAATGGGGCAGGCATTCCTAGTCCAGCGCCTGCTCAATATAGCAGCCCTGTCTCTTCCAATACTCATTTTGCATGTACTAATGTACAGTACTGTAGGCTATTCACTTGCCAGTGTGTGTGCATGTGTGTTAAAACTTATTTACATATTTTATTTCGTTTTTTATTCTGTTCCTTAATGTGTGCCACTTTTATAGTAACTTCAAACAAACTATTAAACAAAAGCGGATAGTTCGTTTTTACTTCATATTTATCTTGAAATAAATAGTTTGATATCTGCAAGGCAAAAAGAGTTCATAACCCTTGTGATGTCCTTCGGGTCAAAATGACCCAAATCACTAGCTCTTTGTGGCAGATAGAAGACGCTAAACTTAATTTTATATCGTACACAGACATATGATGTGCACTGCTGGCACAACACGGTGTGTGTTTGAAACCAGAGGACAACAGGAGGGTTAAAATGCACAAAAAAAACAACACAAATACATAAAGAAATTATTAATAAATAAATATACTCAGTAATGCCAATTACAAAACACACAAAATCATACACAATCAGATGGCCCGCCATGTGGCCAAATACTATATTTTTAAGGACATCACGAGTGTTTTAAACATATACTATCCTGTTTACCCGAACCAGGAAAAAGGATAACATACACATCTATCCTTGTTCATTAGTAGAATGATAATCACATGTGTTCATATTAAAGACAAACAGCAGAATTGCACTCACTAACATGAAAGAATGTGGAAAGTTAATTAAAGGTGTGAACCAGTGACAGGCTTACAGGAGATGCTGACATGCTGACGGGTAACCAGATTTCATTTCTCCAAAGCGCTTGGACACAACTCATTAACACATTAGCCCAATAGAGATTCATTATGTAGTGATCAAAGGCTGCTGAGAGAAGTTGTCGGGTTGTTTGGCTGTTAATGGTGTGTTGAGGCGTTGTGTATTGTGGGGTTGGTGGAATGTGTAAGAGCAGCATTTATCAACCTTGGTGCTGGAGTTCCACTGCCCGCATGTTGCTTCCTTTGCAATGAACGAATGAACGGATGGCCTAGTGGAACACTTCAACCGGACCCTAAAGACAATGTTACGGAAGCTCACCAAAGAAGATGCCAAGGATTGGGACATGTTGCTACCCTATGTCTTCTTTGCCATTAGGGAAGTGCCGCCCATGGGATTCTCGCTCTTTAAACTCCTGTACGGGAGAAGACCCCAAGGTCTTTTGGATCTAGCTAAGGAGGCCTGGAAACAACAGCCTTTGTCCCATCGAGCACATGGATCAGCTGCAGGCCCGGATGGCCAAAATATGGCCGATGGTGAGGGACCGTATGGCCCAGGCTCAGGCGGTGCAGAGCTGCACCTATAACCGTTGGTGTTAGTCCCAATGAGCGAATGCAAGTTCCTGGCGAAGTGGCAGAGGCCCTACGAGGTCATGGAGAAGAAGGGGCCCGTCAACTACCGGGTACGGCAAGTTGGCAGACGACAAAACAAATGGGTACCCAGCTTCTGCCGGCCCAGAAGACAAAGCTGTGTGATGTCATCCAGGAGACATCTTTTCCAATCTCCCGGGACGCACAAGGGTCATCCAACATGACATTATAATGGCGCCAGTCACTGTGGTGTGGCCTTGTCAGTTTCCTGAGGCCAAGAGGGAAGCGGTCCGGAAGGAGGTTCAGAAAATGCTGAAGTTGGGGTCATTGAAGAATCGCACAGTGCCTGGTCCAGCCAGATCAGACCCCGGGTTTTGCAACGACTCCCGGAAGCTGGACAAGTCTAAATTCTATGCATATCCTATGGCCTGGATTGATGAACTCACCTGCCAGATACATCAGCACATTAGACCTGACCAAAGGATACTGCCAGGTCCCATTGCTCTGGCCAACTTCCAGCGGTAGATGGACAGGATTCTATGACTGATTTGAGATATATATATATATATATATATATATATATATATATCTCAAATTAAATCATCTACATGGAATTCCTTCAGAATTGAACTGTAGAATACCAGTGTTTGAATTACAGTCATGATTACAACCTACTGCAGCTATATACCGCCAACAACCAAACCAGACTGAAAGTATAAAAGCAAATATTTCACTTCCATATGTATCAACTGCAGCCCAGTCCATAGCATATCCTACCTTCATACACTGCTTTACACTCTGCCCCTCTCATGTCTGTGCAATCCAACACCCATCTTTGTATACCCTGCTCCATTCTCACCGATCCCCCGGCCAGCATTATAGCCCTCCGGGGGCTTTTCAACTCGCTGAAAATTTGGCGTATGTGTTTCCAATAAATCTCCCAGACTAATGAGGCCTTAGCCCAGTGATTCATGAGTATGCTGACAGGTCAAATTGCTGGTGTGAATCCCTGGCAGCGCATGAGTTGGTCCCGGAGCCGCCCTCTTGCCTTGGAGGCACGCAGCGTAGAGCGGGGGAGAGGCGACCTGGCAGGCCCTACAGGTTCCTAGTTCACCTGCAGTCCCATATACCTGATCTGTTGCACTGTTAGTAGATGTGTGTGTGTGTTAGAGAGAGTAAAAGCATGTTTGGGTGTATTTGTGTGCATGTTTGCATGTGCAGATCAGGACGAATGAGCAAATGGAGTAGGTCCAGTCTTCTGGCTGCAATATGAATAGAAAACAGGTTGATAGCTGTTTATTTATTAATCTAGTTCTGTATTTATTTACGCTTGCATATGTAATCTCATGCATCATCCACAGACTGCTTCCTGGTCTCCATATCAAATATTGACTTTGTAACCTGTTCACACGTTAACCGATCCAGACGTGTCATTTCCTGTGTCTATGGCTCCTATTTCCCTCTTTGGGACTGATGGAGCACGACGCCGTAATGATATGAGGTTTCATGCTCCGCTGGCCTGAGTCCTTGTTTACATATAATAAATTGATGTGAAAATCATACTCAGATGAGTCTGGGCCATTTGGAAGCTGTTAAAAGAAACACTTAGGATAAAGTGGCTTTACAGCCCCATAAGTGTCTCCCTCCTCGCACATGTAATGACCCCTGCTTTGTAAATCAGTGTTACGGCTAGTGGAGGCTTTCTGTGGGAAGACCGATGGCTGAAGTGTTGCATGTCATAGATGCACAGCAGGAAAATTGCTAGAAAGAGCATGGATTGGTGTAACTATGTATTATTATATGCTGGGAAAATACTGTAATAATAATAATAATAAAAATAATAATAATAATAATAATAATAATAATAATAATAATAATAATAAAAGTAATTCATACCCTGATTAACATGAATGGAATGGACACCTAAGGCCGCACAATAAAATACTAAAACACTCTAGAAAAGATTAACTAAGTCTTTCTCTTTTTCCTATCTGCTACCAGTACTCTCCTGTAGTTGGTCGAAATCATTGCGTGCTAGATGGGTATTTAATGTGTTTAAAAGGTTTTGTTTGGTCACCCCCACCCCATCCCTTCCCAACCCCTAATTTCTTTTAACTCCCTTAAAGAGGTAAACGGGGGATTCAGGAAATTAAAGAGCTGCAGTTGAGATAGAAGAAGTAAAATACAGCCATTGTTAAACCAGCATTTCCCGTTCACATTTTTCCAATTACTGGTTGTACTCAAGGATGTCAGTCTGGTACTGAAAACATGTGTCCACTAAAAAATTTAAATCCACTTCAACTACCTCCCATGTCTCTTTCTCTTGCTCTATATCATTCCATCTCTGTCTGTCTCTCCTTCTTCCTCTGTTTCTCTCAATGTTTCTCTGTCTCTCTCTGCCCTTGGTGCCGAAAATGTGCCATCTTTACACGCTCTCTTTGGCTGGTACAGGCGACAGCACAGAGCACTTCAATCTCTCTGGGGCTCCTGTGGTCTGCGTTCCCAGAGAGTAACAGAGACTTAACCGGGACATACTGGAACAAATGACAGAGATGTGCTCTGGCAAGCCATGCAGCCAGATGGGCAGACTACACATCAAGGAATGACGGATATGATGGAGATCCTCCACCAGAGTGGTGTGTAGCATTGTGGCTTGAGGATGCCATGCCACACCAACTGCATGCTCACCACAAAATGCGTAGCTCTCCACACGACGAGTGGAGACTCTGTCTAAGGTTGTATTGAGGCTGTCATACATGTCATAAATCAATATAGTTTTTCAAGCAATAATCACATAGATTTGCAGTGACAAGCGGATATTTTGATTGCCTGCAACTGCCAGGAGCGAGGTGTTAAAGCCAATTGCCTCTCGAGTTCAGCTGTTAGTGGAGAAAATATCTTATCTTAAATTGCCTCGATACGATAACTAAACTCAAGTTCAATTATGTGTGACACCACATAGCTGGTTCATTTGATATGTTTTAACAGTGCAATATTTCACATTGTAAATATATTTACAGCTAGGCCAACAGTTTGCTCTGAATTTAAGTGTGCATACTATTATTATCTGGGACCCCATTCACTGTTTTGTCAGCCATTCATGCCAGCAGCACATATGTGTCATGGAATCTGACTGCATTATAGCATAATCTTACAAAAATAGCACAAGTGTAAAGAAGAGGCTGCTCACAATGTATGCTTTCTCACTGTGTGTTCCTCTGCGTCTGTTCTTATAATGTGCAGGATATTCAGGGACAGCAGGGCCACACCGAGAAGCAGTCAAAGCCGGGAAGAGGGGGGAAGTAGGGATAAAACCACAACCACAACCACAGACTGTCAGAAAGCTGGGACTCACGTCCAGCGCTATTGCTGCGCTCCCCTGTTCTGGTACTGAATGCATATAGTTTTGATGACTGAATGGGCTGACATTTCAAAAGGAGCTGGGCTGTTGCATGGCGAGGCAAAGTCTCATTTTCAGCTACACTTTATTTTGTTTGTTCTTTCTTTCTTTTTTTCTTTCTTTGTATGTACTTCATTACGGATTTTGGAAATTGGGTTAGGCGGTGTCAACAGTGGGTGTTATGAAAAAAACAACATTAAAATGAAGTGTCCCTTGCAACAGAAGGGACATTGATTAAATACAGATTGTATACAGATGTATCTTTTTTTTAACATTCTCTCATTCTAGTATTCATGTCTCTCCTTTGCATTTTTAATTTTATTTTAATTTCACCTCACATTACATCACCCACTCCTGCGAAACCCCCTCAGCAATCATATTGTTTACATCATCTGTAAGATATCTCAAAGAAATTCTTGCGGTAACGTGACATTCAAAAAGGGTAGTGGATACGCACAATCAACAGACTAGATTCTATTCAAACATCCTGGGTTTTGTTGTGGGCATGTCCCGTTCAACTTGAGAGAAACTCTCCTATCAGGGGGATAGATTGTAACACTGACACTTGTAAGGGGAAGCATTTTATCACATCATTTTAGATACAAAACTAAATATCCATTAGTTAAAATTCCATTAGTAATTTAATGAAATGCCTGCATTATTTATTATTTATCATTTATATTTATTATTTATATTTGACATTACCGTCTTATCTTCTATTTGGACATTTTTCACAATTATTTGGACATTTGTCTCATGACACATGGATATTGTCAGAATTTTTAGTAACACAAGTGCTCATGTGAACAACGCCTATATGTAAACATGGTATGGTGCATGCTCAATCATTTTAGTTTTGTCTTTCCATCGTGTGGTGGACCAACTTGGACCAATTGCATTTCATGGGATTTGCAACAACTGCAAAAACTGAATGGCAGACAGAATGGGTTCTTGAATCGAAAGCAAACTCTGTCATAATGTGTCATATCTGTCATAATGAAGAAATTTACATTTCTATTTAAAAAATATCTGATTGTATAGTATCTGTTCTTTTGCTAATATTTTATCATGCACACAAACCTGTTCAAGTTCAATATGTAGATTAATGCGCTGTCTTCGCTTCATTAAAAGTATGACATTAACTGGAAGAATTAATATTTATGTACAGGACTTGCTCTCATTTAGCAAACAATCAACTTCAGGAAAATCTAAATAGTACAATACACATTATTATTATTGTTCTTATTTGTTTAGGCAATTGCTTGTATTATTTAAATATCAGTATACTCCTCTATGGTTCAAAGGGAAAGTCCAGTTTGGAATGGGACACGGGTGCAATTCATCCCCTCCCATGCCTTAGGTACAAAACATGACCTGTGACACCAGAGACCCTCTCTTGGTTTTGGTTCATTGTCCCGGTGGCTAATTAGATATCACCTGTTAAGCCACCATAAACATTTAAATCTCCTTAGTGATCATATAAGCATTACAAAGGGTCACATTTGTGAAAAAGGAAAAAAGATGGCTAGTTGTTGGATGTAAATAAATATTCAGGGTACAGACACACATGGTCATCACATGGTTGTGATCAAAAGTGGTGAAGATGTTTCTAATAATACTAAGCTACAGTATATGCACAAGGTTGTCTAGTGCGATTAGGTTTTTTGGGTCTGTCAAATGCGTATCCAAATTAGCTTACACTGTGTTCAATGTACAACGTTGTATGATAATGCCATGCTACATATCACAGTAAATAAATAACCTGCTTGTGTTGTTTTTGTTTGACATAATGTAAGTCTTACAGTTTGTAGTTAACACACACACACATACACACACTCACACAAAGATAGACACACACAAACAGACACACCGGCTCCCCATTGAGGAAGTGGCTGAAAAAGCAAATCTAGATGGGGATTTCCATAAGTTAACACCTGCATTGTGATCACACAAACAATGTACTTACTGTATACTGTATACGGTACATATACGGTAGACTGTGGTACAATATGTCTCTCTGTGTGTGTGTGTGTGTGTGTGTGTGTGTGTGTGTGTGAGTGAGAGAGAGAGAGAGAGAGAGAGAGAGAGAGAGAGAATACAAAGTTTCCAGCTCCATCACCATCATCTGTAAATCTTTGAAGATCATCTGCTTTTTTATGTAAATGCTCTCAACATAATAGACAGTATCAGTATGGTATGTAAACAAGTTGACATCAAAGGAGACAACATCACGCACCCTTGCCAATGTTGAAGCAGTACTACCAGAGCTGTGTGATTTTTCTGCATTTGTACTGTATAACATGCTACACACGCATATTTTCCATAGCGTGATATCATGTAGGCCACATAGATCAGAACAGACAACAGGAGTATAAAGTTTATATTTTTCGGTGTCACTTTCCGCCTACCTACAGTACCTCATACCATACCTATTGTATGGTATGAGCTATTTAAAACAGTTTACAATATTCTATCTCGAGTGAAGGAAATACATTTTTCATCAATTTTCAGTGGTGTTACAAGCAAAAAAAAAAGCATTTAGTGCCATAGTGAACAACATATTTTATAAAATATGTTTTATAAAATAAAATATGTTATTAATTTTACTTTTTTTTTATTTGACCTTTTACTCCAAATTATTACATGATAGAAGAAACACAAAACGGTTTTGTCTGAATAATGACTCAGTCTGTAGTGTTTATTGTATAATAATAAATACATCTCAACCTTAAAGTTACTAATTGTTTCACTGGCAGCATGCAAGCTTGTTACAATACATGGTGGTTGGCATTTTTAAAGCATATCCTCGACTGGTTGTGATTTAGTTGCTTAATGTAGAATTATAACTGATCTCCACAGTGGTCTATTATCAATTCAGTTTTTGAAAATAAGAGAAAGCAGTCAAATATAATGTGGCACTACCATTTGATCTCTGAAACAGTGACTGACATGTCATGCTACCCATACCCTGACATGCTACCCTCTGCGGAAATCACTATATATCTTTTCTCCACATTTGTATGTGTCTGTACAGTATTCCCTACAACTTACATATGCTGCTGTGACTCCAAGTTAACTGGGACCTATCATGATGGTTACCCACAGGAGGATAACCACTACCATCTTGTGGCCAGATAAAGCTATTATCAAAAGTCACTAGTAATCATTCTTGTCCATAGTCCTATTTCTTGTTTGTGTTAAAAAAACAACATTTTGTAGTGCATCAGTGTATTAGTACTATTAGTATATGATCTCTCTTTTATCTTGTTCTAGCATTATGATGCACAGTGTATCTACAGTACTTTACTGTATGATACAGAATATGCAGAATGAGAAAACAAGAATGATAACGGGTGAATATGACAATTACAATTGTTGTTGTTGTTGATGATGATTATGATAGGTTGGAATTAAAGGACAATGACACAATTATGGTTTTGATGATGATGATGAAGGATGGGGAAGAATTACAGTAAATTCAGTGATTGGACTGTGGCTAGAAGTTAACTATTTAAACTTTTAACCCATGTCCTCCAGGTCAAAATGACCCAAATCACTAATTCTACAGCCTACACAGACATATACTTCTGGCACAACAAGGAGTGTGTTGGAAACCCGAGGACAACAGGAGGGTTAAAAGGCATGAAAAAACAACACAAATACATAAAGAAAAAACTAATAAATGAATTAATACACTCAGCAATGCCAATCAAAAAACACACAAAATCATACACAATCAGATGGCACCGCCATATGGTCAAATAAGATATTTTTAACCCTCGAGATGAATGATCCAAATCACTAGCTCTTTGTGGCAGACATATGATATGCACTGCTGGCACAACAGAGTGTGAGTGTGAAACCCAAGGACAACAGGAGGGTTGAATGGCACAAAAATTAATACATTAATACATACAAAAATAATTAATAAATGAATAATAACATTTAGCAATGACAATTGAAAAACACACAAATCATACAAAATCAGGTGGCCAAATATGAGATTTTTGAGTACATTACGAGGGTTAAGGACATCACGAGAGATAAAGCTAAAAAAAATAAAAATAAAGACGGATAGTGATAATAACTGTACACCATTAGATGGCAGCATTGTTACAGTATTTACATTCCACAGCTATTGAGTGAGAACATGTACTCCAAAATGTTTTCATGAACACGATAATTTAGTTTTAATTTAAATGGAAGGTAAATTACAAATGTGGATGACACCACGTCATCACTATTGCATGTGTGCGCGCGCACACACACACACACACACACACACACACGCACACACGCAAACATACATGCACAAAACCTGCAAGAGCACTTGTTATTCCTATCAGGCTAACACACTGATATAATCGCACCTTAAGAGGAACAGGGAACAAACACTTCGGACCCCCTCGGCTTCGCTGTAATTCTTTTCAAAATTTCCAAGCACCAGCACCTGTGTCCAGATGGCAGTTTTTCACCATCTGCGAAAGGAAAGTGTAAAGCATGCTCGATATAGCTAGTACACGTCCCTGCCTCCAGATGGCATGATCGTGACATTGTCTGAAACTCTGTTGTCTGGACTCCAATTCTTTCAGCATCAAAAGTTGAGAAAAGAAGGGAATAATGTGAGCCTGAGCAAGTTTATGCTTCAATTTCTGTAGAGGCTGAAGAAGGGGAAGTGTGTGAGCGTCTGGATATTCAGGAGCTGAGCCTCCTGGGGCTGAGAAAACAGACTACTGGCCTGTGTTCCACAACCTATATTTGGAATCGTGTATGATGTATTTAAGACCTGTACTTCTTTGGGTTTCTTCACAATACAGAAAATGGATCAGGTTTGGCCCTACTAAGCTATTTTACTCAGATGTCGAGTTACACTATATATATTCTACGTCCTGAAGAGAAATATTCAAATCATTCTTTGCCTTTTTTGTTACACTGTTTATGGTGTGATATATTATTTTACTTCACGTGTGATCACAGAGTAAACATTGAGTATCATGCTGTTGTGGAAACTGTATTAAAGTGGGGTATGGCTAAATGGGGAAGTGACCACAGCTGTTTGAAGGCCAGAACACCAGGTAGATGAGCTAAAGAGAACATAATAATTTCATATAAGGTGAAAGATAGCAGTGGGAACTGAGCATACAGTACAGTATACAGTATATGTTCCCAAGTTCCTATGTTCCTCATATTCACATTAACCATCCTATTATGTTCAAATCTGTCCAGTTTCAAAATATTTCATACATTATATCTTAATGATAAATGTGTTTATCTGTTTTCTATTATGTACTTTATAGTCAGAATATAGCATCCTGGAAGAGCACATGTATGTAGAACGGTACATAGTCATGTTCCCATTATGTGTCATACATGTACATCTGGGGGACACAGTACCCTGGACACACAGGATCCTGGGAATTTAGGAATGACTAGCCTTGCGAGACCAAGTTTCAGTCTGGATCCCTTCAGTGCAAAAGTGTTTATTGACATTGTAGAGCACAATCAAGCCAATCAGAGGCCAGCTGAGATTTATGCCAAGATGATGCCAACAGCATACAGTACATCGTACATTTCATTTTCCAGCAGCACTGAGGTCTAGACTGATACTTGTGACAAAGTCAAACTGTAGCTGGCAAGATCAGAATGCTACCAACAAGCTAAGGAATGACCCCGAAGGGAACAGCATCACTTGCTATACTATAAGCTAAGCTGCATGTACTGTGTACGCTTGAATATAAGAACCAATTGTGTGTGAAGACTGAAAAGCATAATGTCTATGGAGAAATAATATGAGTCTCTAAGGTAAACCTAAATTGGCTCTCAAGAGAGTTTTGCCCAGTGAAAATTGTAATATATGTTGGTTGCAAAAATGTGCTTTGCTATTATCTCATAAGATACTGTAGCAGAGAAGCATTCAGACTAAAGACATTTCACCATGGTTGATAAAAAAAAGATTTGATTCACTTTTTTTGTGAAAGTTATGTGTCGTTGACAACTGCAAGCCATTCTCTCTCACGACAGTATAGAAACTCAGAGAGTACTGTCAGCTCCATATTACAACATGAGTCAGAGAGACAGGCACACGGACAGGTGGGGGTGTCATATGCTTCGGAAGGGACCCGCTAAATGTTCTCACCAATTAACAGGTCAGACAGATTCCCTCTCAGCTTTCTGTTCACTCTCTTCCCGCAGTTGTCATTGGCTCCATTTTGCAGACATAACTTGATACATTTGTCTGGTTGTGGCAGAAAACATTTAGCAGATATAGAGCAGGGGAACGACCAGGTATAGCTGGTGGGGAATATATTGACTGTCACGTCGAGCAATTAACAAATTCTGATGAAATCTTTCGATTGTATTCACTTTCCAGAAGTCAGAAATTAGAAATTAGTGATAGTGCTAAGACCTGAGTACAAGGTTTGTGTAAAAATAATATTTTAATTAGAGCTTTTTCAACACTTGACTGAAATTTCTCCAGGACTGCAGGTTTGGTGGTGGATGGATGCATAATTGGAACCTGTAACTAACAACAGTTCAAATCTAGTATCTAATTATCTTGCCAATTGAGGATGTGAAGTAACAATGCAGTATGTGAGGGAAGTCAAAAGGCTAGTGGTTACTGAGGTAGCTCAGTGGGATATTGCTGTGACAACATTTATTGAAAAGGGGGGCAAACATACACAAAAGGGGACTATTTGATAATTAGCTGACACATTCTCAGTATTTATATTGTTGAAGCAATATTGACTGATATTTTGAAACATAAGAAAGGTTAGCTAGTTTGGAGGCTCACACAGCACATAATGTGACAACAAGTAATAGCACCAGCAAAGGGGTTAGTTGCTATAGTTATATGGCTGTAGGGGACTTTATGTAGTGTGAAAACAACTGCATAGTGACTTCTTGGATTTGGAAGTCATGAAGTACATGGAGTACTGTTAGCGGGTTGAGTTTACATTTAGATAGAAAACGGGGAAGTAATTGAGAAGGATGTCGGCGGGCACTAAGGTCAGAGTGGCAGTTGACTTGTAAAGGGTGTAAAATATTGAATATGTGCTGGGGTAGCATGACAATTAGTAGCCGGATGTTCAGTGTTGTGCACGCACTGAAACAAAATCTGGTGTTTAGCCTTGGTTTTGTAAATGGTAACATAAACAAAGTGGTGCAGTCCACACCACACAACATTATGCCAGCCTTTGCAATGCTTGTACAATTTGAGGGGCAGACCATCTTAGGGATTGGCATTGATGGGAGAGCTGTTCTCCAGCATCACTTATTTCACATTTTATTCTCCTATCTGAACCCAGCCCATCTATTTCTGACTCGATGTCCCTGTGGTCCAAAATGCTCAGGAAAGCACTACTTGGTTTGGGCTTCCGAAGGAAGGTAAAAACCCATAATCTGAAAAATTAAAAGTTTGATACATTTAGAGGCAATGAATGGAAATATACCAGAAAGATTCACACTGCCCACCCCATACTGTGCAGGCATTGACATTTCCTTATACAGTTCAGTATGTAGTTATTATTAGTATTCTCTTATCTTCATTTCTGTTTTTCAGGGGTGAAGTGGTATTTCTTCTGGTGAATGAACGATCATGCTCATTTTCTTAGATAAACACTTTGGTTATGGACTAAGTGCTTGCAACAATTAGCTGGGTAAATAGGGAACACACAAGCAGCCATTAGTTGTACATTTTGATATAGAGAAAGAGGCAGCTGGCTTAATTCCCCATTCTGATTCTTTTTCTCACATACTCACACACATACACACACGTCAAGACACAAACGCACACACATTTCCATCACGGGGAAGCATGTCAGGAGATCAGGACGAGCATTCTCAACCTCATAAATGAAAATGACTCATCTGTCATTCATCTATCCTGGGTGGCATTTCTCTTCATTTTAGTATTGAGGGAAATGAACTCTATTTGGCAGAAAAACCAGCCAGTGAGGACAACACGTCTAAAGCAATACACAATATTCATTCTTTCTGTCAAAAGGCCTGCTATACTTTGCAATTATATTGTGCATACACAGGGTGAGCAGATATTCTGTTTGTGTCCATGTTTTGGCATTCATCTCAGATACAGTATATTGGCTCCGTGCTCTGAGTTTCCGTTAGTGCTTCTTTAATTGAAGCACCCAGAGAGAAAGATAGCCCGGCTCCTGAGAAACAAATCTCTGAAATGAAAGAGATAAGAGCATACACATCCATTTTCTGACCTCCTCCCTTCCCTCAAATATCTTTCTGGCTATCTGATGGAAGCCTAAGAACTCTTGTACGCCCACCATTTATTCATGCAGTGTAACACCTCAGAAAGGTGTAGAATGCACTGCAGGTTTACATCCTAAAAGGAGCATCTTTGAAAAAGGTGATCAACTCCATCCCTCAATCCTCTTACCAAAATCTGGGATTGAGTATCTGGCTGTGGTTTGGCCTCTATAACTGTCTGCTGGATGCCATAAGGAAATGCAGGTAGCAACTGATCACATTAGAGAAAAGCTTATGATGTGAGAGATTCCCCATGTTGATTCCACTAAACTATACATCCTCATACGGCGCTCAGCCATTGTTCTGTGAACAGAGAAGTTAACTGGCGTGGCTTTACCCTGATGGGGATTGTAATTTCAAACTGAGCTCTGGGAATTCTGCTATCTGCTTTCTCCTCCTTAGTCATGTAATACGCTCTATCTCTGTGCTTACTTAAGGTAATTTAACCTGGGAAACATGAGGTGTGTTGTGTTCAGCACCACAAGGTCATTGCAGTTTTTTTCTAAATAAACATGATGTGTTATTTTGGCATATTGCACATTTTCCATCAGACACTAACTCATGCCTCTGAGATTCCGTGTTAGGCTGTGGAATCTACACAGGTTTGCAGGTGGGAAAACAAACATATAAGCAATGACGGACTAAAGCAAAGGATATAATTGTCCTAAGTGTCCTCTGTGGACATTCACACACAATAAAAGCCTAGTTGCTCACAAAACAACAAGAACAATTATATATAGTGTTTCATGTTATGGTGAAATGAATTCCTTTATTTGCCTGGACAATTGCACTGTGATTTCTACTGGGGATCCAGAAAGAGGGGAGGGGGGATTGGAAAAGAGACAAGTAGAAATAATGAGAAGACAGGATGGAGTAGAAGATAAAAGGACCAATGAGAACAGAAGGAAGGAGAAAAAAACACACAAGAGAAAAGATTGGCTTTGTGATTATAAAAGAAAAGGTTCAAAGTCATGTGCACAGCGCGCACAGACACACAAATACTTTAACACACACACACACACGCACACACGCACACACGTAATCTGCACTAAAAGTGGAATCTTAAACAGGAGAGTGCAACAAATGGCTTAAAAATAAAACTGATAATGGAGGTGTGATACCAGTAGAAGCCTTTTCAATGCACTTTGTGAAATATTTATAAAGTTGAAGCAGAATGAGGGAGACAAATAGAAAGGCAGTCGCCCACATAAACGGGATAAGTCGCAAATGAACGAGCCGCCCGTGTCATTATTTCTAACAGAGGCAGTTGAGAGCACACTTATAGTTCTGCACTGTGAAACATTTAAAGTATTGAACTCAGTTCATTGGCATTTATAAGCACATTTTCCCCACACTGTTAGAATTGAAATCACTATCGATGTCCGATCCTTTCTAACATTGTGATGCTGCAAAAAATGTAGCAAGATAACATTAAAACCTTATGTTCTTAAAATTGTTACAGCTCTATGATTAGCAATATCCATTCATCCATCTATTCAATTTAACTTCTTATTACTAGCCAAGGCCTTGAGGTTATTCCATATTCAGTGGCTATGGAGACAGCAAACTTCTCTATGGCAAACTTCATCAAACTTGACTCATTCTGCCTAAATATAAATGGTTCATACTTTAGCTTTAGGCCCACTTAAACTGAAAGTGGCTGTAGATTCAAGTTACAATGTTTCATTTGAAGGAATAACATTCAAGCAAATGCTGCTGGCATACACCATACACAGTAATATTTAAAGTCAAATGCCATTATTCTTCATTTCTGATTCTGTGAATATTGGTTGGCAGCAGCATTTCCTAGAACGGCCATATTTACTGCTGTTTCTATGATAACAGCACAGAGCAACAGTGAAATAAAATAGTGGTTTCGAAATCTAACATAGAAGTACATTTTATAAAAAAGAGTGATGATTGAGTACGCCATTATTTGTTAACCTGGTCTTTTCTCTAATAGTTTTGGCAAAAACACTACAAGTTTTACAGTACATAGTATGCAGAAGTAACTGTACACACACACATTTATATTTTGGAACGCTAACTTGGAAATGCAGCCATTTTGGAGAGGCCACCCTAGGGATAGCAAAATATTCCAAATGAAACAGCCAGCGACATCGGCCCTGCAGTTATGGCGCCTGTCTCCTGCCACAACACAGAATGAAAATGAGAAACGTCACAGGCAGAAAGGACTGTGGAAATATCTTAGCCCTGTCATGTCTGAATGCAAATTCACAGTGTTGTATTACCTCCCACTCGGTCCCATTTGATCCTGGAGCAATCTTCTGTGATGGAAGCACACCTTTATACAGTACAGGAGCTATATGGTGAAGAACATACATCAGTCCCCTTTTAATAATTCACTTGCTGAATAATGGAATATACATAGCCTTTTAACAAAGGAGATATTCATGAGATCTTTTACCAGAGTCTCCTCTGGACGCCAGGCAACAACAAACATGTTTCCTGTGTCAGTGCGTCCTTTAAAGATATAAGCAGTTCACAGAACCCTCAGCCGGTGAATGTTTGATGGAAGCAAGCGTCTCCCTATCTTGCATGCCGACAAATGCAAAAACGCAAACACAGGGGTATGTAAGCAATATAGATCCTGGCCCTGATATGCAAATGCCCTACAGTGTTGGATAATTCACTTTGTGAGATTATTAAATGTTGTGCCGAGTGGCCGGTCTGGTTCATTGCACATGTAAGCGGTAGAAAATCAGCCCTGTTTGAACGAGGTTTCAGGGGAGCATGAGAAATGATGACTGGCATAAATCTGGTTGTAGTGCAAAACTTGACTTTGTTTATTGTTTGCCAACAACTTTTGAATACATTGTGCAATTGTTTCCTTTGAAGAAAATATCATTAACATTAGATTGCATATAATCTATCATATATTCAAATAAAAATGGTATGGTGTGCGTAACAGCGTTCATACTAGATACAATACGTTTAACAGTTACAGTATACCCACAATAACAATAACTGAATTTGCTGCGCGAGGGAAAGCAGCAGAGAAAACAGAATCTCTGTGAGGTAGGTATACTGTTTGATTCTATTTCTGCAGGGTTCAGTACAGACCACTAGACAAGGTCTACCTACATGGACACTGCAGCCCTGCCTACTGTAAGTGGTCCCAAAGGGACTTGTGACTGGTGCGTACGTGTGCATACATGTATGTGCATGCGTGTGCCTGTTGAGAACTAGAGCGGGCTGTGCCGAGGCAGTGCTGCAAATGTCGGGGCCCTGCTCTCATACTGCCTTTGGGAGCTGCAGTCTCCCTGATGGATGGCCTACCCACTATACAATGTGTATAATACCACCAACCCAGCTGCTTACCTGTGTTGCACAGTGCTCCTTCGGCATACGGCACTGTCTCAACTCCCAACTCTGAGGTGTCATCGCCTTTCTGGCTTGAATAGAGATGCTATCTTTGGCACAGGAGAGGCAAGCGTTGGTAAACTTACTGTTGCAACGCAACAGTGAAAAAGCCCTGAACTTTCCACCCCGAAGAGAAGGACCTATAGAAGAAAGCTTTCCATGTACCAGTAAGTGTGTACTTTTTCCACATTTGGAGAGTGGGGAAGTTTGAACTTCAGTATGAACCAAAACGCCACAGGTTACTGAAAGGACCCTCATAAAAGTCTGTATACTGTATCATGTATGTATCTCCTTTAAGGAAATAATGTATTGGTTTACCAGCAGGGGCTGAGTGGACAAACATTTTCATTCACAAAAGTAAACAAGTGGCACACACACATTATGCAAATTATAACTAAGTACACTTTCTTGGTATCTTTATTGGATGATTGCAGAAGAGAAGCAATATAAAAAAAAACAACATAATATACAGTTTTGAATAAGCAGCACAACTTCAAAAGCTATTCTAACTTCATGGTTGATAAAACAAATACATACATGTTATTGATTCTTGTGTAGAGTTTATAAAGCCCACCGTATAGGCCTGTTAGCCAACACTTCTGAAGAAAGTCTAAGGTGTTGCTGAAATATTTGAGTAGACAGAACTGTCAGTTTATAATGATAAGCACTCAAGGACAACAGCAATACTAAAGGCATAGTGTTCTCAGCGGCTCAGTGTTAATATTTTTGACTTTGAGAAGAATTTATTAGGTTGATGAATAAACCCTTCAATCATTAAACCGTACTATTTTCATCTCATTGGATTATTTTGATTTTCACTTGACTTTCAAAGTGACACTGATCAGCGCTCACAGTTGTGTCATTATGAATGTGTGGAAATGCAATGATGCATTTAATGCAAGCTTTGATACTTATGAAAGTCATTAAAGTGTAAATATCATTAGGTATAATTGAGACTGCACAGAAAGGAACTAAGTGGAGTTAAAGGGAACTAACCACATCTTGTATGTGTGACAGACCAGGGCATCCTAAGGTAATGTCTTCTATTTCAACTCAGGAGCCACTTCTGGTGTAAGCATTGATTCAGATAATGTAATGTTGTTGTCAAGAGATGCAACAAATTAGTGCCGAGTTAGCTGAATGCTTGAATGATATTTATTGGGTTGGAGAACGAGTCATTGCACCCTGTTGCCAATAACTCAAGGCAGACCTCACAGGCCACTTAACCCTCGTAATGTACTCAGAAATATT
>JAODUG010019523.1:7642-20332 GCA_027564795.1 Aphredoderus sayanus
GGTTCTTACAAAAGTATATTATGGCCATTGTAAAAAAAAAATATTATAGAGCTGGCGGGGTGATATTCAGATATTAATGTCATACATTTACTAGAAAAACAACTTGAATATTATGTGAGATTACATTACATGAGATTACATTACATGTGAAGTCATACATTTGCAAAAAAAACTCAGAAATTCTCAGAGATTCCACTCAGTCTCAGTCAGTTTCAATTTAATGTCAATGTAATACGGAACTTGAGTGCGGACTCAAGTTCCGTAATATCTTTTTATTTTCTTGCAATGGCTCTAAATGCCATAGGAGGATCTTTCTATTCCATTTTCTCATATATTCTGCTATTTGTCATTCTTTGTAGAATATTCCTGTGCCTCCTATGAGTTTGCTTGTGCCAGTGGGGACCAGTGTGTCAGTAAGAGCTATCAGTGCGATGGGGTCTTTGACTGCAGGGACCACTCTGATGAGAGAGGATGTCGTAAGTATTTTGTAACCTCACATTTTGGCCAGGGTATTTTCATATGAATCCCTTTGTCTTTTGGTTTTGAAAGGATCTACTTTTATCAGAAGTCACCTCTATTGTGTTTAAATTCAAATCCACAACACCTGATTGGACAATACACAAAAGCTAATCTAACCCCCTTGTTGCCAATAGTGACACACTCCTACTTTAAAGTTTAAAGGTACTCTATATGATATTTTAAAGTAACTGCATCCTGAGCAGAGAATAACAACATATTCACCCTCACTCACTGTGTGTGTTATAATCTGAGCTCCTCTGTTTTTTGTTTTCATATCCTGGCCGGCTGCATGTGCATGTTACTGCATTTGTGTTCCACAAAGCATTTCTTTAGGTCTGAGATGCTGGTGCACGTAATGTGACCTATAGTGGTAGAAAATCATATAGAGGCACTTTAATAAAAAAAAAAAAACTAAGACATCTTCCTTTCCAAGCCACTCGTGGCCCAGGCCTCTGCCATGACCATGAGTTCCAGTGCCAGATGGACGGCTTCTGCATACCGGGCGAGTGGGAGTGTGACGGCCACCCAGACTGCCAGGATGGCTCAGATGAGCACAACTCATGCCCGCCCGCCACCTGCAGGCCCAACTACTTCCAGTGCGCCAACAAGATGTGTATCTCACCCAGTTGGCTGTGCGACGGTGAGAACGACTGCAGGGACATGAGTGATGAGCAGAACTGTCCCACTCCCCCCTTCAGGTGTCCCTCTGGCCAGTGGCTGTGTCCCGGTCCCACCAGCCAGGTGTGCATTGCCCTGGACAAGGTGTGTGACGGCCACAGGGACTGTACCAATGGAGCAGATGAGTCACCTATCTGCAGTGAGTTTCAGCATTACATTAATAATTAATGACAACTTTCAAATGAATTAATCAATAAATGATCAAGGATGCTAAAAACAAGGATGTTGTTTTCATTTTGCTTAGATAGGAAGCTACAGGTGAGAAAAAAGAACGTATTATTGGTTTCTATTTTTTCACAAAATCTCAATGCTGCCCCCTACAGACCAGGAAGACTGTGCTCTCAACAATGGAGGTTGCAGTGAAGGCTGTGTCCAAGGGCCATTTGGAGCCCAGTGCACCTGCCCACCCGGATACCAGCTTCTTAATGATTCTAAGACCTGCGACGACATCGACGAGTGTCTGATCCCTGGTTTCTGCAGCCAGCAGTGCTACAATGAGAGAGGATCTTTCAGATGCTACTGTTACGACGGCTACCTCCTTGAGCCTGATGGACGAACCTGCAAAGCTACTGGTACGTATGCCTTTGATACCTGGCAACAGCTAAAAATACCCACACATAATATATATAGGTATTATATTCATATATGTTTTAGATAATCAAACCCTCATTTTTATTATATATTTTTTTACACACAGTTTGTTTTACTTTGAGTTTTACTGTTGGTTTAATAGTATATCCTAGATGTTTAAATAATAATGTTTATTAAAGCCATGTGCCATATGATAGTGTCACCATGTTTTGGCCTGGCTGGATTTTATTTATTTACAAAAATAGGACCTCAAACAGCATAATTACAGGTCAGTGTGGCAAAAGGTATTGTAGGCCAACACAGATGTATTTTAATACCTATTTTATAACCAGCTGTGGTAGTTTATGCTAGACGTTTCATTTGAACGTTATGCTTATCATGAGACGTGCAGGCAGTTGCATCACATGCAGTAATATTGGTTAGTCATTGTCATTTTAAGAGAGCAAAAGTCACATGTCAAATATAAAGACCTGCAAAGATTGGCACATCTTGTTTTACAACATGAATTAGACATGCGATATCTTGTAAAATTAGGATAACTGAAACACATTAACATTCTTTCTATGTATTGAATTACCTGACCTGGTGGTTAGGGTGGCCGGCTCCCACCTGAGCCGCTGGGGTTCAATGTGATGAATTTGGTACATTGCTATTTATGTTAACACTGTGCAGGTTTTGTACAAAAACCTGGTTTGCCCAAATGTCCGTCAAACTGAATGTGTGTAGAAATATTGTGTCTCCATCCATTGTCCCCATCAGACCCTGCAGCAGCTGTGCTTCTGGTTGCCAGGCGAAGCCAGATCATTGCCAACCACATCCACATGATCCCACCGCAGGTGAAACCATTGGTCAGTGGATCAGACATCGTTTCAGTGGACTTTGACCACGTAACATCCAGGATCTACTGGGCTGATGTCTCACAGAAAAAGATCTGGAGTATTTATCAAAACGGCACTGGCAAACAAGAGGCAAGTGAATGGAACATATGCATAGGAATATATGGTTCTGTGTAAAGTCGTTTTGTGTCAATTCTAGTGTCATTATATGCTTTCTTGAAGGGACGTTCCTCAGTTTGTCTTTGCAATGTGGTATCTGTGTGGTGAAACACATATTTTGTCAGGTCTGCCTCCTATAGCAAACCTAAGTGCCACTGGTCATTGTTGAATTCCCACTATGGGATCAATAAAGTGTTATCTCATCTTAGCCATGGTTTTCAATCATCTGTTGCTGATGCTTGTGTTACAGAATGTTAATATAGTGACACAGAAATCACAGAATTAGATTTTTGGGTTTCTAGGTTTTCGCCACTGGTCTGATGGTACCTGAGAGTATAGCTGTGGACTGGGTGGGACGGAACCTTTACTGGACTGACTCTGTTATGGAGAACATTGAGGTCTCTACTCTGGACGGTCGCTTCCAGAAAGTTCTCATCACTAAAAATGTCACCAGCCCTCGTGGACTGGTTCTGGACCCACGAGACCAGTAAGACCAGCCTTATTGTACATTGGTTTAGATTAGAAATACACAATAAGGCTTCTAGAGGTTTCTCCTCTGATGAAAACAATCCATGTTTAATTGAATTGACATTGTACACTTCCTCCTAGCATCAACATGATGTTCTGGTCTGACTGGGGTCAGAACCCCAGGATAGAGCAAGCTGCCATGGATGGTTCGGCGAGGCGCGTGATTGTCAGCACCAAGCTGTACTGGCCCAGTGGCCTGGCCCTGGACTACACAACCAGCAGGGTGTACTTTGCAGATGCCTACCTCAAGTACATAGACTACTGTGATTACAATGGCAACAACCGCCAGCAGGTCATGGCAAGTGACTTGGTGAGTCTAGTTAAATCCCACTGGTTTAGACACAACTATAACGTATCAAGCAGCAATGTAGACCTGCCAAGAATAGGCTGAAGCTGCAGTTAATGCACAGGTACCATTGAGGTGTCCCTGAGCAAAGTACTAATTGTTTGGGGGGAAAGCTCAAAAAGTCCAAACAATAATGCACAATTTAATTTATTTTTGGTAATTTAATTAGCATGTGAAAAACTTGTATAAGTCAAGTCAATTCTATTTGTATAGCCCTTAATAACATTACAGTCTCAAATTGCTTTACAAGCAAACATTTCACAAGGTAACAAACAACAACACCTTCTGAATGAGCAAATTATACATTTAACGTGATGTATAACGTAAATACAGTTTAAAAGTTCAATCTTGGTATAATGAATATGTGATTACTACATGATCCTATATAGTAGACACATTGTTTGCCTGAGATGCAGACACACACACACACACAGACACACACACACACATATTACAGTAAACATACACACTGCTAGTACATTCTGTTGCAGTACAGTAGTAGTGATATACTTTGCTATAATTAAGCATCATATAATACCATATCATCATAAGTGATGCCTAACCAATAAC
Source organism: Aphredoderus sayanus (assembly GCA_027564795.1). Taxonomy (NCBI): domain Eukaryota; kingdom Metazoa; phylum Chordata; class Actinopteri; order Percopsiformes; family Aphredoderidae; genus Aphredoderus; species Aphredoderus sayanus. Next base: position 11,870 of record JAODUG010019523.1, read on the forward strand.
CAATAAAATGCAAATTAATTTGTGTACATATTCCTCTTCTCTAATCTTTCCACCAGGCTCTCCAACACCCACACAGCATGACTGTCTTTGAGGACTACATCTACTGGTCAGAGCGCTACACAAGCCAGGTGATGAGGACCAACAAGTTTCATGGAAGCAACGTCACTACACTGCTGAACAACATTTACCAGCCCATGGGAATAGTCATGGACCATCCCATTAAACAGCCTGCAGGTGACGTTGCTCAACGTTCAATGTTGTAAACCCCAGAGTTATTATAAAACCACACCGCATAGCTTTGTAAGGCTAGGCAAATTTCAAAAGTCAGCAAACTGTATAGTTAAAACAACCAATCATTGGAGTGTTCAGGTGTCAGGGAGATATCAGTTATTCCTAGAAAGTTCTGAGAACCAGTAACCTGACATGCCAGATGGTTGTTACATGCACAGAACATACAGTAGCTCTATGCACACAACCATCTGGGGAGCTGTCCATTGAAACTGTTTCAAAAGGGCAGGATGCTTTCAAAAAAGAATTGGTGATTGGATGAACCATCTGTCTAACTGTAGGAAGTGCCATTGTTGTTTTTGAGCCGCCTTCACTGTCGTCACACCTTCTTATATCTTATTTTGCCACCAGATGGCTCCACCTGATTGTGTCTGATTGTGTCATTCTCTTTATTGTCATTTCTGTTTGTATTTATTTCTTTATTCATTATTTACTTTTTGTGTGCCTTATAACCCTGCTGTTGTACACGGGTTTCAAACACACACCTTGCTGTCCCAGCAGTGCACATCATATGTCTGTGTAAGCTGTAGAATTCGGTTAAGCGCCTTCTATCTGCCACAAAGAGCTAGAATTATAATTAGGTTATGTGAAGATTGGTATGTAAATATATTTTTCTTTCCTTCTTTCCACGTGTAGCTGACAGCCCATGCCAAGGGCACCCGTGCAGTCAGCTGTGCCTATTGTCGAACTTACGACCCAGGTATTACTCCTGCCACTGCCAGGCTGGCTGGACGTTGGATGCCGACAGGATTACCTGTATTAGAGGTACTCTTAGGACATTTAGTAATCCTACAATATTTTCTAACAGTAAACTTTAAGTTGCACCAGAGTCTTAGTCACACTTCATACAATGTGTTGTTAAAGGGAAAAAAAACATATAAGTCGGTTTATAAGTTGCATTTATATCATTTTTCGGTGGTTTCAATTGTCACGTGTATACATCGCCATCTCTTGGCCTTATTGGTATGCAGTAGACAATATGCTATAAGTCATAAAACAGGGTGGTTTATAGTCTGGAAAATACAGTATTGCTTCTGTGAATTATTTATTTTATTGCAAGCACATATTGTATGCTTGTGCTCAGGGCAGGTCCACAATCTATTCTATTCTATTCTATTCTATTCTATTCTATTCTATTCTGTTAGACCGCACCCCATTCTTGATGGTGGTGAGAGAGACAGTGATCTTTGGCATTTCACTGGATCCTGTGGACCCTTCCAACAATGCCATGGCGCCCGTGTCAGGTATCAACGAAGGAATGGACATCGACTTTGACGACCGGGAGGAGTATGTCTATTGGGTGGAGAGCCCTGTGAGTGACAGCTCTGAGTGTGGACCTTGGGAAACTGTCTCATTGTGTATAATCACGTTAACGTTTGTGGTTAGAACAAATGTATCTAGGGTATCTAACACTAACCCAAATGTATATCTTGTGTGAATTTAAACGTATATATTTGAATGTTTTTGCAAATATTTGCTTAATGTAAATATATATATATATATATATATATATATAATTACATATATAATATATAATGTATCAATATAATATGATACATTAATTGAGTAAGCATTAACTTCACCCTAACCAGGGATCTATATGGAGAGTAAAGACCAGTGGCACCAATAGGACCCAGTTTGCTCCAGCTGCTGTCATGGGTTCACCTTCAGGCCTCGCATTTGATTGGATAAGCCGGCTGATGTATTACACCAACCCCAGCAGTAAATCCATTGAGGTGAGTCTTATCTGCTGTTTTACAGATTTATACTAACGGGAAGTTATTTTCTTTATCTATATTTATTGCGTTTTCACCATGGGCACATACTGTACATTATGTACACACCCCGTCCAGGTTATCCGAGTGGATGGAAACCAGATGTACAGAAAGACTCTCATCACCTCCACGGGTAAACCTGAGGCAGCAGGTGTGCCTAATGGAATAGCCCTGGACCCAGCAAGAGGGTAACCCATGAGGCCCACATTGTAAAAAACAAAACATACATAGCTATAATGATAGTTTTCTGTCATACTGTAAATTATTTACAACCAGGGATTAGTTATATATTATTGTCAAATTGACATGAATATGGTTAAGCTTCTCACCTTTAACTCGTCCCCTGACCTTACCGCTCTACAGGACGTTGTTCTGGACAGACAAAGGTTCAGACAGTGGAGTTCCTCCCAAGGTTGCCAGCTCCGACATGGATGGTGGAAACCTCAGAAACCTCTACACAACCAACCTGGCTAACATAGGCTTTATTGCTGCAGATATCTCTACAAGCAAACTGTACTGGGGCGTGGCAGGCAGGGGTGTGGTGGGTATTTATATGTGCAACTGAATGAGTTTTATGGTTACACAAAGAAAAACAACAAAAAGTTAATTTAAATTAAAAAAGTAAAACAATAAATATAAATAAGAAAATATACTATATATATATATAAATAAATAAATAAAAGCTTACCCAGTGAAACTCAAGGCATAAGCACATACACTTATGCTACATGCTATGGGAGCTATCTGTATTTATTTGAACTCAGAATAGTTTTATAGTTAGTCAAGGCATGGAGGAATTGAAATCTGTGTTTGAAACAAACTATACACTAGTCTACCATCGTCTACATAATAATAAACACAAAAGTGAGATGTGTTTTTAATTTTCTTGCATTTCTAAGACATAAACAGTAATATAAGGGTATCAAATCTGCTGTGATATTATTCTATTGTAGCCGAGAGTGTGCTAATATCAAAGACATAAAACATACCTATTACAGAAATTCTTTTAAAAGCCAAAATATAAGAGGTGAAAAATGGCAAACGACATAGGGATAAGTAAATCATAATTTAACAAATAAAAACAAAATCATCACAAAACGTCTGGTATATATTAAACTGACCATATGTCACATCTGTGGCTTTCTTGCGTCCAGATTGAGTGTGGCACTATGGACGGTGTCAGCAGGGTGACTGTGGTCAGTGGCCTGTCCCACCCGTGGGGGCTGACAGTTCACCAGGACCACCTCTACTACACTGACCTGGACCTAGAGGTCATGGAGCGCGTGGACAAGAACACGGGTGCTAATATGGTGGTGATGAGGAGCGGGATGTTGGGTCTGCGGGCACTCAAGGTGCATGCCAGAGACGGTAAGTGGCAATCTGGGTAAATGTGTCACGTTCAGACTACTACTACTTTCCCTGGTACTCCTAATATGAGACAGAATAGAGAGTAGAGTTTGTCATCGTAAATCCTTAATTTCTTTTCTTAGCTAAAATATCTGGTGTAAAGAAAGACAATTCTAAATAATCTAGCAAACTAGCATTTTCAAAATTCATGGATGTTCACCCTGTAATGGTTTGGTACAGTTTTATATTGTACGGTGACCCATTAACCTTTCCAAAATGTTATGGTGCTCAATATGCAAAATGTACTGTAATGGGTTATAATTTTCCCTGTCATGAAACCACATTTTCTGATTGACTAATCATCCTCTCCACCAACCCCAGACTCAGCTGGGATCACCAATGCCTGCAGTTCCAACAATGGGGGATGTCCCCACCTCTGCCTGCCCAGACCAGGGAATCAGAAGACCTGTGCTTGCACTACAGGCTTCTCCCCCTCTCAGGATGGCTCTCGCTGTGAGCAGTACGAGTCATTCGCCGTTGTCTCAACGTCAAAGTACATCCGTGGCTTCCACATCAACAGCTCTGACCACTCTGAAGCGATGGTGCCTGTCGGTGGATGTATGTTTATTTATCTAAGTACAGTATAATAGAAAAGCAGTTTAACAAAGGATTATAGCGGAGGTCCCATATCTTTGCGAAATATACAGTAATATAGCAAATATATCACAGGCACTGATGAATAAAACCTTCCAACTTTGCAGATTCCTACTCCATTAAGGACAAGGTGGACGTCCATATTCCATCCAACTTTGTATACTGGATTGACAACAGTACCTCTACCTCCTACCGAGGCATCTTCAGAACCAAAGTGGATGGAGCAGAATACAGCAGCATTGTAACTACAGGCATAGGGAGAGGAGGCCTCCAGGGCATTGCTGTAGATTGGATTGCAGGTATCAGTCAGTCTATCCATCCATCCATCCATCCCTTCAGACAACATAACTGAACTCATACATGGGCATGTTTATACTAGGAAACCTTTAAGACTAAACCATAATGTGGTCTAACCCATCAAGGTGCATTTAAAGTGGCACTATCTAAAATTGAATCTACTTTTTATTTTCTTATTTAATTGCTTTCTTATTCTGATACTCTTTCCTAGGCAACCTGTACTTCACCAACGCCTTCGAGAGCCAGACGTATCTGGAAGTGCTGTCAATCAACACCACATACCGCATGGTCCTCTTCAAGTCCTCTCAGGACCGCCCCCGTGACCTGGCTGTCAGCCCCAAGCTCCGCTACCTCTTCTGGGCTGATGGAGGCCAGACACCAAAGATCGAGCGGGCCTTGCTGGATGGCACCAACCGCACCGTGCTGGCATCAGAGAGCCTGGCATCGCCCCGCGGCCTCACCATTGATTACACCAACGACTTCTTGTACTGGACGGACGACGCGCTGGACATGATTTCCCGCATGTCGTGGGACGGCACGCAGAGGCAGATCATCCGATATGGGAGCAGGTATCCTGCTCCAACAGGGGTGGCCATATTTGGGAACTACATGCTTTGGGTGGATGCGAAACTCGGAAAGCTGTTCCAGGCCAGTAAGGACCCCGCCAATACTGACCAACCAGAGGTAAGAGTAAAAATATCACCAACACAGGTCAACATTAATAATCATAACTTAATTTTACTATAAAGAAATTCTAGATATTAGATGCCCATTAGTAATATCCAATATTAACCCTCCTGTTGTCCTTGGGTTGCAAATGCAGTACTTTCTTCCGCCAGCAGATGGAGCCACCTGCTTATGTTTTGATGGCTTTACATAGAAATCATATGTCTGTGTAAGCTGTAAAATTAGAATTGGCGCCTTCTATCTGGCGCAATATGGTAGTGCGTTGGGTCAGTTTGACCCGGAGGACAGCAGGAGGGCTAATACATGTAATCATAGTTAAAAACTAAAATGCAATACTGTAGAGATATTCATAAATTCTAGATATATAAATAGAATTTGGAATCACATTACAAATGAAATACAGTAGAAAATGTTCAATAGAGTTGCTCCATGCTCCTTCGCTGAATATGTAACCGACTGTAAACCAACCAGGTCATCCGTGAAGGCATTGAGGGCCTATTGGATGTCGCCATCTTCGACCCGCACGTACAGCCCACCTCTGCCAACCAGGTGGGCTTCAACCCATGCCAGGAGTACAACGGCCGCTGTCAGCAGCTGTGTTTTGCTCTGCCAGACCAGGAGCTGCCCAAGTGCAGCTGTGCCCACGGTTCCCTCCTTAAGAACGGTGTGTCGTGCGGATACGGCCTGGACCAGTTTCTGGTTTTCACCACGGACTACACGCTGAATAGTCTGAGGCTGGACCCTGAGGACCACAGCACCCCTTTTCCCAGCGTCAACTTGGGCTACAGTGTGGTGGGCCTGGACTATGACTTCAAAGAGAAGCGGATCTTCTTCTCCCAGTACATGGGCATAGGTCGCAGCAGGATTGGCTACATCACCACCACCTCCATCACCAGCCCCCCTGTCATTGTAGCCTCCGGTAGGGTGAAAGGCAACGTTCACACTTGACACGCGTCATGTGCTTTTATTTCCTCATTCATTTCCTCCCATTTCTCCAATTCTCTCCTCTTCATCCACCTCCTTATCCCTCTGTCTCCCCCCCCCCCCATCGTGTTTGCCTTTCTCCCCGTCCGCATTGGTCAGATCTGGAGTACCCAGAGGGCCTGGCCTACGACTGGGTGCACAAGCGTCTCTATTTCACAGACTACTACAGCCGCAACGTCCAAGCCATCGGGGTGGATGGGAGGAACCGCTCTGTCATCGCCCATGCCAACCGTCCCAGGGCCATCATAGTGGACCCCTGCTATGGGTAAATCGGTTATAATAATGATTTCGCCTGGTAGTGCACACGTGAGTATTGTAAACACAAATATGACCATGCTGTTCCATTGGTCCTCTCTCTCTCCTCTCTTGTGTCCAGCTACCTGTACTGGACTGACTGGGGAGTTCCTGCCAAGATTGAAAGGGCCACGTTGGGCGGAAACTACCAGGTGCCCATCATCAACAGCAGCCTCACCACCCCCAACGGCCTGTCGCTGGACTACCAGGAGAGGATGCTCTACTGGGCAGATGCCACACTGTATGCTCAAACTGCAACAGTTATAGAAAACATGAACCAATGTGAAACAGTAACCAATGTAGTGTGTGGAGACTCTAACTAAACAATGACTTATTTAACATCAAATGTTTCCAGTGAATGTTACCAGCTTATTTTGTTATTTCATGTTCTTGGGATTGTTTGTGTGGCTGCTTGTCTGTAAGGCATAATTACTGAAGGTGTGTATGGGGGGGCCTACAGTAGATATTAGCTCCTGTCTTCACCCCAGCTGTCTCTACTGTCTTGTCTTGCCTCCCTACCAGAGACAAGATTGAGCGTTCCACACTGACAGGTGGCAACCGCCAGGTGATCGTTGTAGGGGCCCAGTACCCCTTTGCCATGACCGTCTTCCAGCAGGACATCTTCTGGACAGACTGGAACAGCCAAGCCGTCTACAGGGCCAGCAAGGACGACGGCTCTGGCCTGGAGGTGCTGGTCCAGGAGCAGCAGTACCGGCCAAATGACATCCACGTTTACGCGGGAACCAAGCAAGAGAGCTGCTCCAGCCCCTGTCAACAGTTCAACGGAGGCTGCAGCCATGTTTGTGTTTCCGGTGAGGAAATGTGCCACTCTAACCCGGCTAGATATAGACACTGCTTTGTTCAATTGTGTACCTTATTCATGTCCAAACACAATGTTGGAGGCCACCCACTGGAGGGCAAAACAATACATCTGCTCAGATATTTCACAGACACATAGAAATACCCTGAAATACCCTGCCAAAGCTGTGAAACATCTACATTCCTTAATTTAAAGAAATACCCAAATGGGTGTTTTCGTGAATGCTCGTATTATGCATTAAAATAAGTACCCAAACATTTGAGAACCACCACCAGTTGTGTTACTCAACAGCTGTGTGCTTGCCCTGTCCCCATCAGGTCCTTCGGGTGCAGAGTGCCAGTGTCCCCAGCAGGGCAGCTGGTATCTGGCCAACAATGGCAGAGACTGCATCCAAGACACGGGGAAACGCTGCAAGCCCGAGGAGTTCACCTGCCTCAACGGCAACTGCATCTCAGTACGCTGGAAGTGTGACGGCTACAGAGACTGCCAGGACAACTCAGATGAGCTGGAGAGAGTGTGTGGTGAGAGAATGGTGTCAGCTGGGGAAGGAAGGGGGTAAAGAGGAGGGCAAGCCACTCAGCACTCAGGCAGGGGAGGGGCGGTGTGCACATTTGTAATGTTGCCTTCAACCACAAGAAGAATGCCAGACACAATCTGTGCTAAGTGTGTCTATATGACTTTCTGCCACTAGGTGTCACACTAAGCGCACCAGCATCTCAGACCAAAACAAATGGTGGTCCACACACACACACACACACACACACACACACACACACACACACTCTATTATGCACACACAGCCACCTTGCTATGGAAGCAAAGCTCTCCAAAGTACTCCACTATATCTTTACAATGGTTGTTTGCTGTTTAAAATGTCATATAGAGTATCTTCAATTAAGAGGGAAAAAGTATTTTGTCAGTGAATGCTTTCTGAACCATTTGAGCTCACATCCCCTCTAAGTATCTCCTCAAACCCTCTGTTCCAGCCTTCCACACCTGCTCGGCCATGGACTTCACCTGCGATAATGGCCGCTGCGTCCCGATTGGCTACGCGTGCGACTACACAGACGACTGTGGCGACGGCAGTGACGAGCGAGGCTGCCCCTTCCCCACGTGTAACCCCGCCTCCGAGTTCACCTGCGCCAGCGGACGCTGCATCAACTCCGCCTTCGTGTGCGACGGCATCAACGACTGCCGAGACAACGCCACCTCCGACGAGATCAACTGCCGTACGTAGCCGACTTACTCATGTTAAAGGCTAGTTACTTCAGTTGACTAATGGAGACCAACTGCCCTACGTGGCCCACTTACTCATGT
>JAODUG010019534.1:0-21942 GCA_027564795.1 Aphredoderus sayanus
GAATTAGGTTTAGCGCCTTCTATCTGCCACAAAGCGCTAGTGATTTGGGTCATTTTGACCCTGAGGACATCACAAGGTATATATATATATTTGCTGTATACTGTATGGAAGAGGAGAGAATTGGCATGGAGAGAGAGAGAGCTTATTGATGCTTGTTACAAAGGGAGGGATTGGAGAGTGTTTGCTCATTGGGTTCCATGGTCCAGCCACAGTTTCCAACCGACAGGCTAGAAGCATCTGGCACTTTCAGGCCCGCCCCAGGTCAGCTGGCGAGGGGGAGGGGGGGCGGCAGCATGGGCGGGCGTCGCCGAGGAGGTACAGGCGCAAACAGCGAGCCAGGGCTTGAGGTTAGAGACAGCGCGGCAGATCGCAAGGGCGGAGGGCAGCGGCGGGCAGCGGCGGGAGAGACGGCGATAGCTGAGTGGGGGAGGTCACAGGTCACGGAGCGGAAGGCGTGGATCACTTTAAAGGAAGGGCGGGGTGGGGGGCGAGGTGAGAGGGGATGACAGCGCCACGGAAACGGAAGAGAGGTGATGGCAAAGCTTGACAGGGGTTAGGAGGGAAAAGGAAGCGATAGATACATATAAAGAAAATGAGAGAGGGCGAGGGTGAGGGAGGGAAGCAGGGAGGAGGAGGAGGGGGCGCAGAGTAGCTGGCAGTGCACATTTCGGGGGAAGGAAGGTGAGACGGGGAGGCAGAACGCAATTGAGTCATGGAGAAGGGCTTGGGGTGGGTGGGGGGGGAGGGTCGTTGGGGGACTGTCATTGCTCTCGCGCCTGTCACACGCACAGATGTTCGGGGAGGAGACGAGGAGCAGGAGGAGGACGGAGAAGGGAGGAGCGCGGAAGGTCAAAGAAAGTGGCTGTCTGAAAGAAAAGTGGAAACGGGGGGAACGGAGGAGGGACATGGCAACACGACGGCCTCCGAATAACAAGAAACCACAGGCGGACGTAGAGATAACACTGGCAGGCGCCTCACACTGCACCAGCACTACTTATGATAGCAATCGTAGGCTTCTGTCTTAGACAGATTCCAGTAGGTGTATTACATTCACAAAACAGTATAGGTTTGTCGGTTAGGGGGCAAAATGTGTCTGTTTGCACACGTTCATATGGAGACGCAAGGCAACAAATGCAGGAATGCTACTAGAGACACAAAACAATTTGTCTGCAGCGGGCACAGCTTACAATGTACGGTACACTGTAACGTGTGAAATACTCCTATGTGTGAAAACGCACCTGCTTTTGCTTCAAATATCACGATGCATGGTATCAGTTTCTCGCACAAGTTACATTTTTAACTTGTGTGTGTGTGTGTGTGTGTGTGTGTGCTGCATTTTGCCAATGTTAATATTAGTATTATTTTCCCAAGTTAAATCTAATCAACAAGTAATGCTTCCAGGCCTTCCAGGCACCAGGCCACTTGGTGCTTCAATTGTTCAGGATGTACCAAGTCCAAACATAATGTCTAGAGTATAAACCCTTACAGCGATGCAAAGCCAGTGCTATCTACACTGGCACAGATAACCTGTTATTGTAAAATTAACAAGACTGAATGTGTTCCCACACAAACACACACACACACACACACACAGATGCCAGAACAACTTATTTGAGGCCAAAATCCTTGCATATCCAACTCCACTGGCACTAATGCTCCAGCACAATACCATGTCTTGAATGCAGAGAAGTTATTATGATGGAAATACACAGCAAAGCAGAGAAATCAAAAGTTTTTGATTTCCCATTAATTCTAGAGCATTCAGCTTCCTGGATAGAGACGGCATGTGTAGGATGGCGATTTTATGGATGTACAGCCCTAGTTATTGCCCATTTTTCACAGAAACAATAACAATGAACATAAACCCAAGTTGTCTCGGGAGTGTCAGGGCAATGGATAAGGAAGGGTGGGTGTAATGTAACATAGCAGGGAGAAACCTCAAACAACAAGTAAAGGCCCCTAGGGAACCATTCTCAAAAATGTGGGCAGTTTTTGTCTTGATAACTAATGGATTTGTGTTGGGTTGATGTTTCACACATCATTTTGTAACGTTTAGTAAAGCCAAGCTTTGGCCAGTTCACAAGCATACATATGAAAGACTCCTTCGGACACTTTTATCTCAAATCAAAAATGTTTCACCACCTCAGCAACTTTCCCGCCGCCGCCTTTCCCATCATCTGTTCCTCCCTTGTTAGACTGTCGACTCCAGTCTGCCCTCCCTTGTTTTATCTGAGATGGGTGGGGGGATCAGAGCTCACACAACCAGAGAAGAAAGACACCGAGCTGTCTGTGTGTTGCTAGTTTCTTTGTTAAATATGGACCGCGACACACAGCAATTATTATGCACACACTGAAATCACTAGAATTATTAGCATATGCTGTGTATCTGTCTGCATATCTTGCAAGATGAATAAACGCACATCCTGGCAGAGTAGATGAACATACTGCATGCAGTTGACTGGTTAAATGGTCAAAGCACTTTATGTAGACCAAAAGCAGGGAGAGTGGGAGGAATATGTGCAGGAGAGTCTCGAACGCAGAGAGAAACATTGAAGGAGCTAATACATTTAATAGCGTGTGAGGGATAAAAGGAGGCAGAGAGAGAGAGAGAGAGAGAGAGAGAGACAGAGAGAGAGAGAGAGAGAGAGACAGAGAGAGAGAGAGAGACAGAGAGAGAGAGAGAGAGAGAGAGAGATTACGCGCAAAGGGGAGTTCTGAGCACCTGTAACGGAGACACCGTTAGTGTGCCGAGCGTAACGTGACAGATTTGACGCAACACAGAGGCGGCGACAAAGGAACGCATCAAACGCCGGAGACATCAATCCTCTGTCTCACTGTCAGCATGGGAGCGCGGTTATGGGACGTGCGCCTACCAGCAGGCTATGTGAATCTATCGCCCCACGCTTCAGCACTTTCATGCCTATGTGTGCACGTATATGTGTGTGTGTGTGTGCGCGTGCATGGCTGGTTCCGAGCGCCTGCAAGCACTTAGCGCCGCTCCGAGCTATTTACTGTTCTCCGTTTGAAAGTCTTTGCCTAAAAAAACACATTAATGCAAAGTATATAAAAAAAATAAAAAATAAATAAAAAAAAAGATTTAATTAATTAAGACGCCGGGCTGCTGAAAGGGAAAAACAGCTGGTTAGCTCCCTACTAGCACTTCATCTTCTCCGTCGTGGAGCAAAGGCAGCGGATGGAGGCAGAGTAATTTAATTAGCGGCAGCCTGCTATTATCGATGGATGACTGCGACGAAGAGACACATCAAACACCAAGGCAAGATGACAGGGAGTCAAACGCGCTGGATGAAAAGGGGATGGAGAAGGGGGGGGAGGTGGGGGGGTGTGAGGGAGCGGGGGCGCATGGGAGATTAGGGAAGTTCTACTCAAGAGACTGCAGTCAGTGGTTCAGCCTTACTTAACGTCGCAGTATGTAATTCTGGCCACAAGGGGCAGGGCTGTTACGCGGTTGCCAACATGCAGACACCAAAGCGGACATCGCTATCTCCTAGATATAAATACAAACAGGTGAAATTGACTAAAAATGGGAATCCCAACCAAAGGAATTCCATCACAGTTGGTAGCAAAAAAGTAATTATTCTCAGGCATTATGCCGATACAGACTCTAGTGTGCTCTAACAAACTTAAAATATATGAGCTCACATACCAGACCTACAAATGGAGGGGGCTTCTATCTAAAGTTGAAAAAACTGGAAAAGTATAAGTTTAGCTGTGAACGTACCAGCAGAAAGAAAAAAAAAATAGATAATGGCATTTTGTGAGAGAAAGGGACAGGCTGAGAAAATGGAGTGTGGGATTGAGAATGCTACTGCCTCAAAAAAGAGAGGAAAAGTCTATAAAGTGAAAATCAGATGAGAGGAGAGGTGGAGACAAGGACGCAATGTGACAGAGAGGGAAACAAATGGGGGGAGGAGAGAGAGAGAGAGGGGGGGGGAGAGAGGGATGGGGCGAGAGAGGGAGGGAGGGAGGGAAGGGGGAGAGAGAAAGAGAATGAAGGATATAGAAAACAGGAAGAGAGGAGGAGAGAGGAACAAAGGAAATGGGACTATCTGGATCACCAGCCGTGTGGTTGTGATTAGCAGGCAGGACCAATCTCATGGTTGGCTACATCTGCACTCTGCAGACTCACTAGACACGCACGTGCACGGGAACTTAATCTACGCACAAGCGTGCACGCACCACAGCTCGATTAACGTCCGCCACCCGCCGTCGTAAGTCCAGAGACACACACAATACACAGAGTGATTCCAGTCATAACCAATTCCTTGTGAACTTTGCACAAAGGTGCCAGAATGAAGGCCGTGTTCAAAGTAATCCTTCCCTTGAATGAAAAAAATTAAATAAAATAATAATTGTCCACAGATGTGGACAATCGTTGCAATTTCACACATGCACAGGCTTACATCTGCACTTTATATGTACTATGTAAAGCCTGCCTGCCAAGTTAGCGCACTTAGTTTTAAATCTTTAGTGATGTGTACGGTATGCTATCCTATACCGTTAGTTTACCTTGTAGGTGTTTATTTGCCTATAGTGTCATGTGTATATTGTCCTTTAATACAATTTGTATTATACCCATAGTGTAGAGTGCGTGTTTGTGTGCTGGCCTATACTATAATGTGTTTACTAGCTTCTGGTGGGTGTAGAGTGTATTGTATACACTGTATTAGACTCTCCACTACTGCACTTGACTTTGCATGACATCATCTCCCATCTACAGTACTCTGCCATCACTGTCAGTCTCTGCAGGCCGATCCTGCTAAGCCTGTGGCCACAGGCTAACATGCTTTCATAAGCAGGCTGGACTAAAGGCAGCCTTGTGGGAGACATTGGTCATAGTGAATGCTTTTGCTATGTGAAAAAAACATTAAGTACATACTGTATTTGTGTGGTACAGAGCTGAAATATCTTAAACTGTCTTATATATCTTATCTTAACCTTAATGTTCAGCGGAACATAGAAAATAAGAGCGCAGGGGACAGAAACACCAAGCAAGCAAGAACGTATGTGCAGGAAAGAGACAGAGAGAAACAGAAACAGTATAGTCCAGTGGGAAGACGGAAAAAAGGATAAAGGGAAACAGATGACAGAAGACAAGAGACGTGGATGATGAAGATGATTAATAAAAGGACAAAGAGGGAAATAACTACAGGAGGAGGTAGAGAAGGAGTGAGTGATGGTGGAACAGGAGGCTTTAGAAAGAGAGACAGATGTGGCATTCACTTTACTTACAGTATATGCATTACGTCTTCATAACAAAGGCAAAGTCCCTGGCTGTTTGATTTATACGGCAAAACAACGAAGCACAATTAACGGATAAACAAAGCAATAGCCAAACAAGCAAGAGTAAACACGGTGTCGCATTGTGAATAACATGTCGCTTAGAAGAAACAGCTTGTAACGTACGTTTGGCTTTTCCAAACAGAGGCAATGGGCATTTAGCTGCTGTGTTATGATAGCTTAGTTGTTTAAATAGTTTTTTTTTTTTTTTTTTTTTTTTTTGCGCTTAACCAGACAGAGGTCCCATTCTCCTTCCAAATAAACATATACATTTGCAAAATTGCCAGTGTGTCTACGCACAATCGGAACATGCAAGGGCACTCTGATGAAAAATCTCTCGGAAGACACGCAAAAACACAAACTAATGAAAAATCTCTCTCTCTCACACACGCACACATAGATTGTCTCTAAAGACAAAAAGTAATAGAAGGCAGCGCAGAGACCAGAGCCTTGGCATCCAGCAGACTGTTTGCCTGCTGGAAAATCGTTATGGCATCATTAACCTTGCACGCACGCGCGCCACAAACACTTGCGCATACACAAAAACACTACACACAAGCTTATGTGCCCTCGCACATTCTTGTGGCTAAAACTCATCTAATAGCTGTCAGTGTTCACAACACAGGCTTAATATGAGTGGTGTGTCCCATTGATTTTGTGCCTCCCCTGTTCTGTGACACAGGAAGATCCTAGCACATTTTCTTATAGATGTAGGTTCACATCACCGGAGGCTCATTTGGCTGCAAAACTGCCACCACTTGGAGACACACTTTTTGGATATCAGTTAGATATGTGCGCCTCCATTTCCTATGTCACCTTTTGCGTTGCACTTGATAGTTGATCCAATTGTAGGTGTGTGGGAAGCTGACTATACAGGTGTGTTTTTGTCTGCTTAGCAAAGCTGCTAAACTTCACGATTAATTCACAAATAAATTAGATTATATGTAATAGAGAATGGCATTCTATAGATATTTTGTTAACATCAATAGTTCAGGAATAGTGAGGATGTTCCTTAGATGTCAAGTCTAGGGTCTACCTCGTATTCTTCGCAGAATTTTAAACCTTGAGACATCTTATCATTCCTAGCTGAGCCCCCTCTTAAATGCAAGTGTACATTTTTAACTTGTACCGACAAGCATCACAGTGAATTTCATTACAAAAGAGATAATGTTATGCTAGTGCTAACTGCTTTTATGAGAAATTATTGCATTTATCCCAGGATTTTGTATGACAATTTTTCAATATGAATTCTGTAGCAATTCACACCTCAAAATTAAATGTGAACATAATTAGTAACACTTGAAACAGCGCTAAAATGACGTGTTTCCCATCTTCTCTTCAAACTTCATGCATTAGTAATGAACCTTAAAATTATCCCCTGTGGATAAAAAAAGTTATGTTTTAAAAAATTTATTTTTAAAATTCAGCAGAACATGCTTCCTTATCCATCAAGACATAATTTTCCTGTTGAATATACCTACAGTAGCCAAATCATCCTTTGTTCTAGAAAGTTATTTTGCTTCCAATTTAATAGGCCCCCAATCATACTGTATGATGTATGCCAATGAGGTAATGACCTCATTGTCCCAACCTGCCATAATTTGCTGGAGGACAAGTCACAAGGAAAAGAAAAAGCTTTATATATAAATATAAATTGGTGTCTGATAACAAATAGGTGTAACAAATGTATGCATCATCCATTTGACATTTATTCCAGCGTACATTTACGTGAGGACATTTAATAATACATGTGTCCTCTGTGTTTAGTCCTCTATTAACTAGAACTAGTAATGTAGTTTGTGACATTGGAAAAGGTCTCATGCAAATGTAGCTTCATGACAATGATTTAAAGATTTTTCAGAGAAACTGTGTCCAACTGAAGCCATTTGGGGCAAAGCTGTAAACAAATACAGTTACTAATCTCCTACCAAAAGAAAATAATTAAAAGAAAATTTAACTAATAAACTCCTAAATACAGTACTACCCAAATAATCAGATGCATTTGGTCACCATTGAGCTGAATGAATTGTGTGCCCTCCATAACAAAACATATGCGTTTGGATGCTAAATGCAGCCTGATTTAGTGACCTATTCAAATTCTTAAATTACTGAAATTTAAAAAATGCAATATCTGCATATGCAATATATGCAATAATATAATACACTTCAATGAGTAAAGACCAATGCACTTCACTTTTCCAATGAACCTTCATTTCCCCCTCCCTCCCTCCATCATCCTTTTCTTCTTTCCTTCTATCCTTCTATCTTCGCTTCCTCTGGCTCCTTGCTTCCTTCCTTCCAGAATATAGGATTTGTTAGACCATCAAATCATTACACCCTGAGCGGTTTAGTCCTTTCCACGCTCAGTGGTACCATTAGTGTTATGATTGAACACACAAGATTAGCCTGCCTTTATTTGTGCTGAGCTCCGCTGCCTTCGGTGCAGTGTGTGATATAAGATGTGGGAGGGGGATGGGGGGATGAATTATTAATTGTTTAAACACAGGGAGGTGTAATTGTCTGGCCACATCTCTCCCTGCTGTGGACTGATGTGGAAATGAGCATGAGTCTGAGTCATGGAGATAATGACCTGAGCAGAGCAATGCGCTCAGACTTGGAAAAGGGCTACGGAGACACAGTGAGTACGAGAGAGACAGACAGAAAGACTAGGGAGGAAGAGAGGGGACATGAAGGAGGAGAGAGGGTGAGATGGGAGGAGGGAGGGGGGGAGAGAGAGAGAGAGAGAGAGAGAGAGAGAGAAATTGAAGTTGTGCACTAATTTGACCCATGGAGGCTTGTGCTTTTAGTGTTAAATGCTAGTTTACATAAACAAGTGTTTATATATGCACTTAGATGTGTGCTTGTTTATGTATCTGAGTAACTGTGCCAGAGTGCCTGAGAGAGAGAGGGAGAGAGAGTGTGTGTGTGTACTGAATATACCTCCTCTTCTGTTCAGCTTGGCATAGCCGGGCGCATATCCGTTGGTGAAGACAGAGGAACTGGTGAATGCTGTGTGGGAGAGGGAAGAAGCCATGGCCTCATCACACTTCTCTGGATGAAGAGAGTTAGAGAGAGAGAGAGAGAGAGAGAGAATGGGGATATTAGCAAATATTTACCTGAGACCAAACAATAATTAGGCAATGTGATAACAAGTGCCCTTTGAACAAGTACAAGTACTTTGAACCCTTTCCTCTGTTTTATTATCAGGCTACACATTTTTGTTAGGTTCCTATGTATCCGACATAAGAAAATGTAGTTGAGCAAGGGCACCGGGCCTCAAGGAAAATGCAATCTTTACTTAAGGAAATGCTACAGCAGCTTTTTCGCAAAACTCCATTAAGTCTACACTGTTAATTCCGGTCATGTTATTTCAAGGAGGGATTAGATCGCCGCTAACCAATCCAAGATAATTGGTCATATTTCTTTACCCAAATGCATTTTGGTTCATTATTTCTAAAAAGAAGGCTTCTGGTGTAGTGTATAAAATCATCTGGGAGATGTCAGTACAGGGCGGGTAAAGGTAGAATTGCTGAGAAAATGATTGCAATGTGTGCACAGCTAGTGATTCAAGAGGACTGGTTGCAAGTAAGGAACATAATTAAGTCATTTGGGCTTAAACTGCAATCACTTTCGAATGCTGCTTTGGGATTTATCAACAATGGCGGGTGGTGCAAAACATTGGCCTAATTAGGGGCCAGAGAAATGAAACCTTCTATCACATTATATTAAATTGTATATCACAGCAACACTAACCTATTTTCTTTTCGTCAAGAAATTCAATGTATTAATTCAATAAAATAAACATCTCTTGGCATTTTCTGCCCAGCAAACTAAACGCTATTAAAGACGCACACTAAATCACATTCAACAATAGCTGACCAATCCTGGTCAAAGCAGAAATGGTACAGCAACACATTTTGCCCAATATGATTTAATGCTGGCGGTATTAATAGTTAAGGTAGCTAACCTCAAAACCTGAGCACCAAGGGTTCCTTCAAATAGAAAAAAATAGGAAACCTGAAAAGTTATTACAGTCATAAACTAAACCTGAGGCCAATTCTTTTCCCGCAGCATGTAGAAGGAAATAATACGGACGTGACAGAGTGCAGATATTTCCACTTGTCTTGGTCAGGATGAGCTATAGTGCCGATGGGCCAGGGCAGCCATGAGGAAAATAGTGCGACGGACAAGAGTGCTTTAGTGCTGCTCAGTGGAAGCTGACCTCAGTGTCAACTCACAGCTCCACACACTGCCCCGCGGGAAGCAGGCACGAGGCCACAGGGGCCTGCACACCACACACATACACACACAAACACACACACACACACACAAGACAGTCCCTATTGCAAAGACAAAACCTCTATAGCATGTCATGTACAGAATTTGTTTTCTGTGTATGTGTGAATGAAAGAGAGAGAGAGAGAGAGAGAGAGAGAGAGAGAGAGAGAGAGAATATAGCCCCAGACACACCTGACGAGACTAACAACGATGTAGCCTGCGAAACGTCAATTAAATTTAGCGACGACAGGCGAAATAACAGTTGGTGACATGAGGAGATAAACTAATCCCAACTTGAGGCGACACCATTTTGGTGACTACCAATGGGAGCTAATGATATCCTTGACTGACAGATGACTGAAACATTTTGGGTGGGAAATATACAACAGGGATACCTAGGCAACCACAGCCTGGAATGTAAACTAGAGATGAAACGTTTAGATACAAAGCAATGGCCGACAGGCAAATTATGTTATGTGTGTCTGGGGCTTAACTTTACCAGAGCAAGTGAATTTGTCTGGGTACAGGCTAGTTCTCATTAAAAGCATAACTTTGATACTGCTACCATTATTTAGGAAGATCTTGATTAGGGGTCACACTTTATTATACCTCATGGTTAACTTTTGTATCATAACATTGGGTTTCTTTATTAGGTAAAGCTGATATGTACAGTAACAATGAAGTTACTATTTTAATTTCTGCACTAATACATTAGATGCAACTATATTATTTGAGAGTCAATTCCACCATACTAGATTTGGTCTAGTTTACAATGCCAGCGTTTTCTATGTCTAAATGTCCTTTCATTTGCTGTAGTGGTTTGCCTCTCAGATAGACTACTGTACATTACATTCAGAGCAACTTTTGTCAAAGTGGCACAAATAACGTTTAGACCAATGTAAAAGTACGGAGGTTTCCGTTCAACACTAGTCATACATCGGCATGCATTTCTGTGCGTCTACAGGTGTCCACTGCAGCTTGCTGTTCGGAAGTGACCCTCTCCTGAGACGTCAGGGCATATTACTTTACGTCACAGGCGGCCTCACACTGGGAGGAAAACATCATCAAAGACCCATAAGCATCTGCGTTTGTGTGTCTGTGTGCCTCTGCACACATTTTAATATGGAGGGGGAAAGGTTTGCAGTCTGCCTGCTGGCATGTAGCTGAGGCCCATATTTTCCTTCACTGCCTGATTTGACAGGGGACACACACTTACGCACCCTCCTGCAAAGTCTCTCTCTCTCTCTCACTCATACACACGCACAGGCAAACTCCCAGATGCTCATACCCATGCATACAGTATGGGCAGCAGGCCTCTCCTCAGACACACGAGCACCTGCATGAGCGCACATACAAACACATTGGGTGATAAACAGCCTCCCCCGCCCCCTCCCTCTCTCCCTTTAAGCCTGGTGGTGCTCCAGTCAAGGGTCTCACTAGGTTTCTTGGCACCAGGTTTTCCCCTAATCCAGCTGCACACACACACACACACACACACACACGCACGCACACACACAGTGAAGCGATGCAGGGGTATAAATGTTATAACTGTTGGGGGGAAGGGGGTGGGGGTCAAAGTAAATGTAGGAGAAATGTTATTAGAGGGAAAGAAAAGCCAAGGAGCAAAAAACATGAGGCATATCTCCACTAGCAGGACCTAGTATTATTTCCTCTGGGCCCACTCATTAGAACATAACAACAGACCCTTGAAAGCCACAGCACAAGTATAGACACCACAGCCATGTGTCTCATACATAGACTGTATACATAAATGGACAAACCCTATGTGAAGTCACCCACAGGTTAACTGAAGTAACAATGGGATAAACGCATGCTTTCATCTATTTTCATCTAATGCGTTGAATGAAAAGGAACCTCCCGTGCAGTTGTCCTGAACGGGAAAACTAGCTATAGAGACCAACACTGTTTTTTTGTACAAGGCTGTAAACATTTGTATTTCTGCGGTAATATTTTTAATTTTTACATAGGTATTGACTTAGCCAGCCTCAAGTGGCCATTAAAGAAAGTGCAGAGTTAGCCACTTCCACATTTGATTAATTTCTCAGCCCCTGAGGTTCCCTCTTGGTCTTGTATAAAATACAGTATGTCAATATTTCAGTCCAATATGTGAATATAACAGTCTTAACCACGCATGTGCATGTTCGCCCAGTTTGTGATTATAGCGGCTGGTATTTGGTCACGAATCAAGAAGGCCTGCATACATGTTCAGGTACATAAGGCTGAGCAAATGGCTACAATATCCAAGTGCAAATGTCAGCCTACACCCACAAGGGAGAGAGAGAGTCAGAGAGAGAGAGAGAGAGAGAGAGAGAGAGCAGGTGGTGTGTTTGGAGGGAGAGAGGAGAGTGAACGAGGGATAGAGAAGGATAGAGTTGTCGACAGAGAGCCAGACGGAGGGGAGGAAAGAAGAGTGGGGAGGAAAAAACTCATTCTATCAAACAGGAGAGCGCAGCATTCGTGGTGACATTTCCAGTTAGGTAAATAACCAGCATGTGGACAAATGGCAACCTGGAGATGTGTCATCTGGCTGCCACCAGTTGGGTTCCAGAGCCACAAACAGAGCTGGGCCAGTTGGCTGTGATGCCTCCACATCTCCACAGCTGAGAGGAGCAGGCCACAAAGGATGTGGCTAAAGCTGGAGTGATATCCATAACATACTAAAGATCTGGCATAGAACTACATGAAGTAGAAGAAGGAATGTCAGAGATGCCACCGTGCATTAGCCTGATGGTAAGATGGTTTTCTGTGCCTGAAGTCTGAAAAACTCTCCAGTTACTGGAATGCCTGCGCTTCGGTCTATAAATTGTTTCCATTTGAACTTGCATGGAATTGCACTTATGAGTTGTCATGTGTCATTTCTGTCAATGAATTTAATAAATCAGACTAGAGGTGCATTCAAAATTGACGAACTGAGGCGAACAATTGTGGCAAATGTGTTTGCTTTGAACTTGAAATTTGAGCATTTTGTGTAAACATTCCAAACTGGCAGATCTTAACGACATCACTCTTTGTCCAGCATCTATGTGTGTTCTCCGAAAACGACTTCCTAAGACCATTTGCGTGTGTTTGCAAATGTTTGCTGTGAACAAAGCAAAACATTCACCAACGAATTTGAATAGACCTCAGAATTTGTATTCAGAAATTGTATTTTTTATTAGTATTATTTGTTCATCTTGACGTCTAAATGCTTGTCAATGTGGGTGACTAATGGCTTTAGAACAGTAGAGCTTGCAGTTTGCAATAACATTGTAGACATACTGTATAATATGTAGGCAGACATACAGTACCTGATGTAGAGAAAGAAGAAGGGCTACATTTGAGGAAGAAAATCTAAATCAACAAAAGAACACCCTTTTTTCCCCTTCTCTCCCTCTTAATGCAAAGTGTTGCTGCGTTCTCCAATGTTTAATCACAGTTTGTAGAGCCCCAAATATGAGTAGTCAAGTTGAGTCAAGTAGTTACTGGATGCCAAGGTTTGGCAACTTGGGGCTTTTCCTGGGTACCAGTCAAGAGTGCAGGGAAAGCTGTCAAAAGTTTCAACAGCTGCTAGGAGGATGTGGACAGACTTTGAGAACTGGCAGCAAGTGTGTCTGTATATTTGATCTCTAGTTTGGTGTAGGCGCATCCCAGAGGTGTGCATTCAATTTTCTTTATACATTCACCTTCTGATTTGCTTTCTACGTTCATCTGGAGGGAATTTGTAGGTGGTCTTCAGCTAATTTATTTTGCTTTAGAGGTTTTCTCCAGGGGCTTAATTTCCTCATAAAATAGCCAAACGTGTTGGAAAACACTGTTACAAAGGTGTAGTGCGATTATCTCCAGCAACTCCCCAACCAATCACCTCAAAGTTTTTGAAACACTTAGCTGTCCTTGATTTGATTAGCAAGTCATTTTTGTCTACAGTGTGCAGACTGGGGGTGGAGCTAGTATGTGCCTGAACTCGTATGATTGTGAATACGCCAACCCATTTGAAAATCTGATAGGTGGTATAGTATCTGCCTTGCAGGTTATCTGACAAAATGTACTAAACTGGTGTTTTGCTTACAGGTGGAATAATATAAGGCACTATTATGTAAGGTCACAAGGGGGCTGCTTTAGCCCCGGTCAAATGACCATTCTCTAATTAGCAAACACCTGGCATGGCCTGACAGCCTCTCCCTTGAGATACCCACAAATATAGAACACAAATAAACAGGTGTTACACAGCATAAAAGGTAGCGCTAATTGGCATTACAGATGGCCATAACTGACAAGTACAAACAGGTTTAGTGAAAAGAAAAAAAAGCTGTAAAAAAACACATGCCTTCTGTATGTTTAGTCTAGTCGAACAAAAAACTAGGAGGAGTTGCATCGTGGTTTGGTGAAAATTCACTGTGATGTGACATACCAACAAAAAGCAGCAAATGGAAATTCAGGTTCTAATATGTAACAAATAATATGTCACTCAGTGCAAACACTTCTGTCTGGAGAGTGAAGATTGGACAGATAGTCCTTTCACTCAGAGAACAAATAGACCCATAACCTTGCATTATCTATCATATCAAGTCTTTCTACATGATTTATATTTACTGTACAGTGATATAGAGATACTCTCCTCACTCAGAGCAAAGGTTATGCTCATAACCCTGCATAAGCTATCATAGCCACACTATCTACATACAGGAATGGAGAAATAATCTAGAAAGCAAATTCTACATCCATAACCTTACATTATCTATAATATCAAGACTATCTGCATATGTTAGTGTACAGGGATTGAGCAATGCGTCTTCACTCAGAAACAAAAGGCTCCATCCACAATCGTCCATTATCCTTCATATCGAGCCTGTACAGTATCTAGGCTACACATGTAACCAAACGTTAAGTTACATTAGTACAGTACATTCCAGTAAAGTGAACATAGCCCACTTCACCTGATACACATAGACACAGGATACTATGCTAATAACCTGCACTAATTTAACCACACTACATCTTCACTTTACATTTCCATCACCACAGCTAAACACAGGGCTCCTGTCATCTTGGGGCCTTCCATATTAAGCAGTGAAGTGAATAACAGGCATGTGTAGCCCAGGGTGGCAGCCACATCCTTTTCATTTCACATAATAGCCTGTGAGAAATAAATGACCATTAAACTTACTATGACGGGTGGTGAAATTTCCAAAAGGGAAATGTGATATGTAAGAAGAATGCATAAAAAAAGCAAATGGAGAGCGATCATATTTTTACAAAGAAAGACAATCATCAGGCTTTGTAATTACAAAATGGCGGCTAATAGGATTTCACTGGTGTATTTCTTTTTAACTATAGTTTGGAATAAAATATTCATAAAAACGTTACAGATCTTTCACTGATCTTGCTCTTCTGTCCATCCCTTTATACATGTTAAAAAAAAGCTAAAGCACCGTCTTATTTAACTGTTCTTTATTTCTCTCCTCATCTTTCTCACCTCTCATCCATTTCTTCCCTTTTGTGTTTGTGTGTGTTGTGTGTGTGTCCATCTCCTCTCTGTGCACACACACTATGCTAACGTCCCTTCCACTGCTCTACCAGCTATCTGCTTGAGCCGTTAAGCTCGTGTTCTTTGCTTCAAATTAATTTTTCACGTCCTGGAATCCTCCATCGCTTTTTTCCCCCTTCTTCCCCTCAGCAGATCTGATCAACGAGAGTTTACCAAGCACATACTGAGCGCACACACACACACACACACACACTCACACTCACATGCACTCACACACACACACACACAACCTTTCTCTAAAACAGAATGTGAACCCCTCACATGTACCCCAATATCCTCATTGTCGGTACGTTGTGTAACGGACGTGTGCCATGAATAAAGCTAATGTATTGGTGAGCCATTACCCTTCCAACATTCAGTCAACTCTGCCAGTTCAATAAGCCCTGCTTTACTCTCCTCTATGGATTCATCTATTATTTATTCCACTAATTAAAGGCCTGCTCTGTACCACTGCTACTGTATAGGTAATCCATGAGGCCGCAGGCTGGTTTATTGGAGGTCTGTGGTGTTGACATATGGTGACAGGACCACTCTAGCTGGACACCTCTGGTTTTCCCACTGGGAGGGTAAGGACACGTTTGACGTTAGGTGGTAAAGGAAAAGAGGAAAAGGACGTGAAGGGGGAAGGAGGAATGGGCTAGGAGAGGTGGGAAGTTGGTGAAAGTGACAGAAAGAGAAAGCCAGGAGCAGATTGACAAAAGAAACTCAGAGATAGGAAAGTAAAAATAAAGAGAAAAAACACTGGAAACCGACTAGAAAAGGAATAATCAAACACACCTGTGCAGTCTTTGATTATTTTGTATTATTAACAGAATGTATCTCTGTTCACTGACAGTTGGCTAAACCCCATTTTAGTAACAATTCCCTCCCCTCTCCCGCTGCCCCACCCCCCCCCCCCCTCTCTCTCTCTACCTCTCTCTCTCCCTCCCTCCCACTGGTTGCCAGGTCAGATCAGTTTGTCCTGTTTGATTCATTGAGCTCTCACCCGGAGCTGAAGAACACCCCCATACCTCTGACTGACAACCACACCTGGGTTTGTGCACACATGCACGTACCGGTTGATGTGTGGTGGTGGGTTGGTGGAGATGGGGGATGCGCTAGAAGGGGACAAAATGACAGTTCGGAAATAGAGAAAGAAATGTAGAAACTGGAGAGATTTGGGAGTCTGTGGGCGTCTATGTCTGTCAACGTGCTGGGTTCCTGGTGTGGCTGATCATTTCCCTGTGGAACTCTATAATAGATGGGCTGGCTAGAAATCACACAAGGCAGCGCACACAGAGAGATCTCAGACTCCTGATTTACTGTATAAATTAGAATTAACAAATGATTTATTATTCTAGTCAAACATATTCCACAAATTGAAGAAGAAGAAAAAAAAAAAAAAAAAAAAAAACAAGCTACTGTATATTCTAAAAGAGAAGATTATCCTGTGCTAACAGTGTGATGAATGGAATGCTAATTATGGCAATTATTATTCTATTTACCTTGGTACCTTATAATAATGTACATTTAATCTATTAAACAACAAACTGGTATTAATATTGTATGACACTAAATCTGTCTTTTGAAGAGCTCTCACAAGCAACGGTTTGGTTCACTGATCTCTACTTTGACAGAAAGACAGACTGACACCAATTGACAGATCAGACAGTCAGATACACAGAGACTGAAAGAAAGACTGTCCTGGGCATGAGATTCAAAAACAGTTTTGGATGACAGACAACTGCCCAGTCAAAGCCACTAGTGGAGTGCCAAGCATCTACTGTAGAAGGCAGATGGTAAAGCTTTGGCACTAACTCTTTGGATGGACTCTCTGTTTGACAGCCTGTGGTTTTCACTTGTGGTTTTGTTAACTGCAGTACAAACCTTGTCAGTGCCCTGCCATCAGCAAGCCAGGGAACATTATGAAGTAACAGACACATTTTAAGTTGTTCATTCTGCTGTGACGCCACCACCATACTACAAAGTACATTTTACTGATTTGTACATGGTTCAATGTTGCTCCATCTCCAATGCAAGAAGGATGCGTTAATGACTTCATAAAACAGTGTCTCAGTTCGTGTCATGTTTAAATATTTCTGTTTGGCACTATTTGGAAATAGCAAATACATCACTGGGAAATGCAAGCATACTGTTTGTACCACTGCAATAATAATATTTAGGGCTAAATAACTGTGTCCTGACTATATTTTGATCACTGTGAACTAGGTATATATATATATATATTTTCTCGCTTTAAATAAAATATTTTTGTACTTTGATGTATTTGTACTTTGATATTATATACAATGTGGTGTAGATCAGTAACATGTGCAAAGCATTACTATAAAACATTAGTTTCTTCAAAACATGTTTGGATACTACTGTACAATCATTTTTAAAATAAAGTCAGAACAGGTTTATTTTACTTCACTTGAAATGTTAAGTTATTTGTTTTCAGTGAGCAGGTGCCAATTTCACAGGAGGAATGCAGTACCTCATTCCAGACTAAAGCATCTTGATACAAAATCACAGCAGGTTATTTTCAGCTGTATTTTCATCATCCCGCTGTGATAGTGTGACAGCGTGAAGAACATGCTTTTTTCCCCGACATACCATCATTATGTTCTACGACTCTTATTAAAGCCACAGTGTGTCATTCCACATACAGTGTACACATGCACAATGCAGGAAACATTTATTTGCTTTCAGTCAGCGTAAAAAAGCTTGTTTAACGTTTTAAAGCAGAGTTTTAAAACACTGAGCATTTAAAAGCACACAATTAGAGTACTGCGTGTGACAGTTTGAGGGACCCATTTGCATGGCTCACATAATAGAGATCACATGCATACTGCACATATCTAAACTATTCAGACTAAACATTGTTTATTTCTTTTTGTTGATTTTAATTTGTTCCCTGCATCGTTTCTTTTTCAAACGTTTTAACTGTAAAGCACGTTGAGTTGCACATTGTGTATGAAAGGTGCTATACAAATAAAGTTTATTATTATTATTATTATTAAACTAAACTAATATGTGAAAACCACAGAGTGAAGGACTGACATACCTAATTGAAAAGTATTTATTGTATGTATCCATTTTCCCCAGTACAAATCCGATCATTGTGGGTCAATATCAGAGCAATCACGGAATAGTTGGCGGTCTGTGTGGTTCAGAAGGACCTCAGTCATCCCTCTGCATGCTCGTAAATATGATTTGCTACCAATCTGGCATCCCAAGCCCATAATATATCTGCTTCCGATGCCCTCCACCACATTTTTCAGTCCTAAAATGTGCCATGCTGCGAAACAATATGCTGTGACTGGCAGCTGAAGACAAACGGAGGGAGGAAGGGTGAAAGGAAGTGAGAGGGAACAGTAGTACACACACATACACACCATGCACACTTCTGCTGATTTACCAGCAAAGAAAACTACACATGCTGGGGTCCAATATGGCCACTTTTCACCACACAGAGAAAAGTTGAGGAAGTTGAACTCAAGGGGACAGTGCACATGGCAACAAGCCTGTAGCTAAACCTGTGGAGTACTGTAGCATACCAGGAAAACTATCCCAGCAAGATGGCGCATGAGTTTCTAGCTGCAGCCTTCATTAAATGCAAAACATGATTTTAATGCTTTTTAAAATATTATCAATCGCTGTTAGGAAGCAGCGTTAGTACCCTGATGTTCTGTGTCAACCAATTATCTTTCACCCTGGGCTAGAAAGGGATTGGCAAAGGCATGGAGAACTGTACAAGTCTGCTAGCTTATATAATCCTAAAATCAATAGGTACCATCCTCACTAGATAACATGGCACTCCATACAGCGGAAGAGAGAGACAGCAGGAAAGCCTTACCTTGAGTAATGGTAAGTGGACCAAAGGAAAATAGAAAAGAAGATATTAGGGGGCTTAGCGACATCATATCATTGGACATCAATAATTCCATAATTCACTGTCAAGTAGACACTACACTTCTGTATCCCGTCAATAGGTTCTAAATGTTAAGATCAGGTCCCCAGAAGAGATCACACCATGATTTTTGGGGGGACCGTATCATACCTAAAGAAATATCTTATTATTTGTAATGTATTAAATGTTTGAGAAACAATCACATTATGAACCATGCAAATATCAGCACCTGTATACTGTATGCTAAAACACACCTAGTGATTAGTGGACACATTGGTGAACATATCAATTTGTCAATAGGCATAAGATAACTGGACTTTCCTTCCTGTATGGGGGCATAAGATAACATTATCATATGCCCCCATACTGGAAGGCAGGTCCAGCAGTAATTAGTGGTGAACTCTATTTGCTAATGACCTTCAGTTCCAAGACCCATGGTGGGCTGACAAATTAGGGTTCTCTCTCCAAGCAGAACAGGGGGCTACTGCAGGTTAATGGGAATCAAGGGGTACTGTGTGTGTGTGTGTGTGTGTGTGTGTGTGTGTGTGAGAGAGAGAGAGAGAGAGAGAGAGATGGGTGATAGAGAGAGTGTGAGATTGTTTTTGTGTATTTATATTGGGAGGCTAATGGAAGCCCAAGCCACGCTAAGCTCCTGTAGTGGCAGGGGTATGCTAGTGGGGATTTAGCATTGTTCGGTGTGTTAGTAATACCTGCCAGTGCTAACAGGAATTAGCATCGCTCATGGCCAAGCGATACAAAACAAGGCTTATGGTGGTTAGCATTGTTTGCACTGAGGCAATAAAATGCTAACAATGTTTGCTTGTCGCATATTAACTGATGTTTCCAGGGCAAGGGATGTTGTTAACATTATTCTCTGCTTACAGATTAGATGATTAGACCTGCTAATGGAGTGGATTAAGAAGCAGACTTTGTTTCAAAAAACCAGGCATTCTCAAAATCAGAATTACAGATGTGAAATGATTTAAAGATTTTGAAATGATTATTTACCGTATTTCTAATAATTATTTGACATCTGTAATTGTGTTTATATACAGCATGTTTATATCGCTATTTAAAAGCTGTTGTATAATGGTATTAGAAGAATGGAGGTGTATTTCGGCTTGGGCCAGACTTGAATTTCAATCTCAACCGTGCTAACCTGTACAACAATAAGCCTGCATGCTCCCCATGTCTCAAGAAGATTCTTTGTACCAACAAGTGCTACTCTGATCTTGAGGCTGATCAAAAGGCCATCACTCACTCACACACTCTTTCTCTCTCTCTCTCTCTGTCTCTGTGTCTCTCTCTCGATCTCTCTCTCTGTAAATCTTCCCCTCTCCAATCTATTCTCTCTATCAAAAGCTGTCCTCTGCCTCTTCCGGTGCTCTTCTCTTCATCATAGTCTCCCTCATCTGCCCTATACCCTCCTATGTGCCATCAATGACCATCTAATCCCTCTTCTCTCTCTCTCACACACACTATCTCTCGCTCTCTCTCTCATCGTCTCCCATCTCCGGGTAATTATTTGGAGGAGCAGGGCGGTCTGGAGACGGATCGCTTCTGACGTGTGGTGAAGAGGAAGCGAAAAGCCCAAATGCACTGAAGAGGTGAGAGAGAGAGAGAGAGAGAGAGAGAGAGAGAGAGAGAGAGGCAGGGGGAAGGAGAGGCTGAAAGAAGGTAGAGAGAGGGAGAGAGAAAAGGGTGGTCTTTAATGAGAGACAGCAGAAGGAGATGAAAAAGTAAGAAAATGACAGCTATGTCGAGAAATGGGGAGAGAGAGAGAGAGAAAATGAGAGTGCTATAGATAGAGAGGGGAAGTGCTAGATTGAGAAAGAGGGGCACAGAGAGAGGGAAAGAATATGGAGCACTTGTCTGCATCCTTATTTTAAGCCAATAAGAAACTACAGTATGTAACTTTTACCCATTAGCTAACGCTAACAGACACACACATACAAAATGCACAGTACACAATGTGCCTTCAAGTAATTTATCAGGGGCTCCAGCTATTCAGCCATTTCCGGTCCGTTTTCTAAGCCTGTGCGTCCAACAGAGGAAAACTGGAATGGCTGGCCAAGAGACAGCTTATTGGTTTGTGCAGCTCGACTCCCAGCACAGTGCCAGGCGAAAAAAAACAACCTTTCACTGAACAGGTGGCTTACACACACACACACACACACACATGCACAGGCACAGACAAATGCGTGCACACACACACACACACACAGTTGGCAGACAGTTGCACACATAAATATAATTTACAAACAGACCAAGGGTGCACACATTGTTGTATGTAGACAATATGATCATCTGTATGTCAAATACGAGCCTTCCAGTGAATTTATGAAGGCATACAGGTGCAGCCACGAGAACCCCCCCCCCCTCCCCCCCCAAACACACACACAAACACGCACACACACACACACACACACACACATGCAAATAGGACTCCATCTCTATGTGGCCATGAGAGATGGCATCTGGAACTGACTGGCACGGATCCAAGACAACATAGACCAGGCTTCAACACACAGAGAGACACACAGGAAAGAGAGACAGTGCCAGCCAGCCAGCCAGACAGACAGACATACATATATACAGCCAGACAAACCCTGTATATTGTTCTAATTATGTAAATATTTTTTATTTATCTAATTATGAATACTGAAATAGATCTTTAAAGGGGGGGAATGGCAAGACTCATCACAAAAATTGGTCAACAACAGTTCTATATTATAATCTTCCGCTGTGGCTGGCTTAGTAGGAGTTTTGAGAAAGACCACACTCTCGTCGCCCTCCTGTTTCAAACGAGTTATCTTTTAATGCCAGCAGATGGCGCCATCTGATCGTTTGTTTTTTTGTTCCTTTTAACCCTCCTGTTGTCCTCGGGTTTCAAACGCACTACCTTGTTGTGCCAGCAGTGCACATCATA
>JAODUG010019545.1:3439-17608 GCA_027564795.1 Aphredoderus sayanus
TATCTATGTAAGATGTTGGGGGGGGGAGTGGTACACTATAGTCTAGACTGTGTTTATCTATGTAAGATGTTGGGGGGGGAGTGGTACACTATAGTATAGTGTGTGTGTGTGTGTGTGTGTGTGTCTGTGTGTGCGAGCATACATGTGTATGTTCATATAGTAAGATGACCTAGTTATTAAAGGTACAGTAGATAGAATCAAGTTATTAGGTACATTAGAGAGAATCGTTTTTTAGACTTTGCAACAGCAGATATGATATAGTATTTATTATTAGCATACCGTATTTAATAATAAGAGAGTATAAAATAACTAATTGTGAATAATAATAGCGGCACATGTAAATGCATACATGAGACAATGTGATGCGCTTGCAAAACAGCAACCTGCTTTGACCCTTGGCGGCTTTACAATGTACCCAAAACAACATGTTAAGAACACACTTGCCTTCAAGCACGAAGTAAATATGGTGGACTACAAACTAGTTTAGTAACATGCAAGCAAATAAAATGACCATACACATATACTACAAATGGCAAAAGACACATTTCCTGTCTGCTAGTGTTACTATATGGTAAAAGTCACAACAATAAATGTTACACTGCATAGAGAGCAATCCAATAAGAATCATATTGGATATACAATATATGTCTGATACCAATTATCTCCAGTGCCTACTGACATTCCTCCAAGTTCACCTGAATATGAACACTTTCCAACAGACAACAGTTGTCATTACTGTGTATTGTAATACCCGCACATTACAGTAATGACAACTATTATCTTTTTTTTGTGTCTGAATGCCAAGAGATAAGCATTGGTTGAATAAATGTTGACACAGTTTGGTACTGTATCCGACTTAGCTGATGTTTGAATAAACACATTTTGGATGATTGTAGGATGTGATTAAATGATATCACATAGCTACAGTATTATTACAGTATTATTACTGTACTGTACATGCACTGTATGTTTACAACATGTCACATGGTAGCCATTGTAGTGCCTTTGTAGTCAGGAATACATTTATTTCTGTAAAGGGGCTGAGATATTATTTGCCTGCAGCCAGGTAATAATTTGAAGAAACTATGGATGGAGACATTAGCTTAAGGGTGCTACACTAACTTTTGTAAAGAACATGTATCCGTCAGTCTGAGTCGTAGGAGGAGAGCTGTGGAAAATAGTAACACGTTATATTGCTCAAAAGTTGTTGTTAGCTGCAGGGACTCATGGCAGCTCACTGGGCTAGGATGCACAGGTCTTGCTTTTGCTAATGGATTGGAGTCTAACTGAAGAATAACTGAGGTTATGAAACTACATCTGGATACGCACATTATAATTGGGCCAAACATAAAATATAATAGAAAATAATATACCTGAACCAAAGGTAATTACATTGAATTCTTTCCTTAACCCTAATTCTACCTGTATCATTTGATGTTACGGGTGATAACACAGCTGACGTCACTGTAAATTTTACAAAATCATAATTTATCTTATACCTCATCTATAATAATATGATGTGTATGATATACAGTACCTCTTGTTGCCTTGTGTTTCTGCTCAGTCACCACGCAAGCCTGCACACTGTCAGCACCACAGGAAACTTAACCAAAACATTATCACCTGCTACAGCATGCTGGTGTAAAATCAAGAGCAGGCTCTGAGGGGCTATCCATCTGACACAAAACCTACTTCTTAACACCCTCTAGCACAGATTCAATAATCTCTCTATTAATAGCAAAAGAAACACTGCACCTAACCTCACCTCTTTCAAACAGCTGTGAGAAAAGTGTCTCTCGTCAACTAAACTGTTCTTGGTGTGCCTCTGTAGATCAGTGTGCGTGACTTTATCCAGCGGTTTGGGGTTTGGATACAACAAAAGCCAAGGCATGTTTCTGGTCGTGGAATGCCAATTGTTAGTTAGTTAACGGTCATAATAACTTTTGTTCCTCCCCTATCACACATTTCTTTCTCCTGCTGTCTTCTTCTACCTACATATTTCTCTCATTCGCCCTCTCATTTCTCTCATTCTCCCTCTCATTTCTCTCATTCTCCCTCTCATTTCTCTCATTCTCCCTCTCATTTCTCTCATTCATCATTTTGAAAATGCCTGCTATATCTGCCAAACATTCCCATTGTGATTACCTCTCGTTATCTGTCTTGACACCCTTTTCCCAGACGGCTTTGCTTTACACAAGCCCCTTTATTCTCTTCCTTCCCCAAGCTCCTATCCTCATCTCCCCCTACTCCCCTACTATCTTCTCCCCTCACATCAAAATGGTGATCAATTGGAGAAAGTTACAGGAAGTGTGTGTGCACCCGTGTGTGTGTGTGTGTGTGTGTGTGTGTGTGTGTGTGTGTGTGAGGGAGAGAGCGAGAGATAAACGGAACAAGAGATATGACTAGTTGTGGATCGAGCACATTTCTCCTCTCTCTCCCTAGCTCCAGGAGCACTGAGCTTTTGTTTCGATCCCTGTTGCCATAGTAACGGATGGTATTTTAACGTTGGAGGTGCGTGCCCTGCTGACCAACAGCAAGCTACAACCCACACACACACACACACACGCACACACTTGCACACACATGTACGCACGCACACACACACACACACACCCGCGCGCACACCTGCACACACACACACACACACACACGCGCACGCGCGCACACACACACACACATGTAACCACACACACATACACACACATTGCAGACAAAATTCCAGTTTACCAATGGTTAGCTAATCCAGCCTATAAAAACACACATACACACACAGACACACACACACACACACACACACACACACACACACACACACACACACACACACAAATAATACTTAAAGTTGAAGTCAGAGATACTGGAGAAGGATTGTTGATTTTTGAACATGATCAAATCAGAAGCTCCCAGCTCAGGCTGGGATAGTGTTGTGTGGTGCAGACCGCACCACTTTGTTTGTGCTCCCATTTACAGAGCCACGTTTGTGTGGTAACTGGATTATTTTTCCAGCGCAAACAGGCAGCTAGTGGACTGTGAGGAGATATTTGCTGAATTTGACAAAAAGTATATTTACTCAAAATTGCTGATCCCACCTTTAGGCTTAATTGTAATGTTTTTCTCATCATTGTCACAATAACACAGTTTGGATTGTTTCACGAAGTTGATCAAATATAAGCTGAACTGAGAGAGCTGTATCAATACAATATTGTTTTTGCAGCTAAAAAGTAATTTTAATGTGGTTAACAATAACCGTAACAAATAATATGACTAACGTACAGTATGTAACCTGCTCCTCTTCTGCATATCAAGATTAAGGATGGTATTATATCAGAGCAGAAGTGTTACAGATATTTTGGAAAGGAATACCAAGTGAAATAAGTGCCAACATGGGCTCTTTTATGCGTGTAATATTTATGACATGATTTAATTTTAGCAGGGTTTTTAACCTTACATGACCTAAATCATAATTTTAAATACCATTCAGTAAAGGTCTAGTAAGTAATTAGTGAGAACACTTGCTAAATTAAAATTCAAACGAAAACAAAAACACCCCTCCCTCCACCCCCCACATTGGAAACGTATTGCAAAGGCTAGTATATTGTTGTGTGCGGTCTGCACAACTTTGTGTTTATCAACTGTGAGAACATACCGCAAGGAGTTATTTGGTGAATTTGACAAAAAGCGTATTTGTTTTAAATCACTCACTACACCTTTAATGTCAGACGACCAGAGAGCAGACGTAGACTTATTGTACACTCATACCTCAACCCAGTTCCCGTCCACCTCGTGGAAGAGCACACAGAAGGGGTCAGACTTGGAGGCTACGTCTCTGTCCAGCAGGTTGGCTGCAGTGACAGACAGCTCCACCCTTGTGACGCAGTGCTGGGCCCCAACACTGGAGGCCTGGCCCCCAGCTGTGGAGCCTAGAGTGTAGGCCATGGTTCTAGAGCTGGGCGACAACACATGATGGGGAAATCAAGTTTGGACTACTGTACCATCTCAAGCTTTTCACACAAATGCATCTATTTGGTTTAGCATTTATGACACAGTAGTGTAGTAGGCATACAGTACAATTTGTTTGTATATACCAGTACATACATTATGAACATACATTTTACAGTATGAATATACTGAAATATGGAGCAGCCATTTAGATTGAAGCTACAAGTTATTCCTATGCAGACCTTTGTGTTCTTCTGTTGCAGATAAACAACTGTAACACTCCAAATGCTTTTCTCTGAGCTGATCACAGACTCATGTATTAACTGCCATTGAAATACTCTTTCACTCTCACTTCCCTCCGCCAATAAGCACAATCAATGTTGCACATTTCAAAAAGCAGATCTACATTCCCTGCTGTGAAATAGTGGGAGGCTGTAATTGTTTCACCTAATAGATTGCCTGTTCCTTGATTTAATTTGATTTGCATGTTCTCAAATGTGTAAAATTATGTTTTGTACTCTCTTGCTACTATATGTGTTTTATAGTGTATTATGTTGCTGTATGCCCCTTCTCTTATAGGCTAGATTTTTTAAAGAGATTTAAATACATAAAACATGTAAAATACACAAATAAAATACACAAGTAATTAAAAGTGAACACCATAATGTGTTTAAATGATGTTTTTGCTTGTAGCTGCAGTGGGTAGAAAGGATACTGACTGTTGCTAAGATACTACTGTGTAATCTAAGCAGCATGCCACACACATTACAGGCCCCTCCCATTCAATACATGTAATGCTAATCCAGGGTGTTGACAGTTCCAGCTATTAGCAGAATTAGATGACAACAATATTTTGGTCTCAGTAAATACTTATAATAATATATATTTTACATAATATAATATAAATCACAAAGGCACTCTAGTGACACTTACAGAAGAAAATAAAATAAAAATGCCCTCAATCTTTTACAGGTTTATTGAATATTTCTTCAACAAATCGCATAAAAGATTGCATCTCAATGGTTCAATTATTGCAGTGCATGCCTACTTTCAAAACAGTTTAAAATATATGAACACTAATATTTAAACACTGATTAACCTAAAGGCTTTTGCATTACAGTAGGCTAACATCCTACTGTACAGTATATGGACACTATAGTGTTATTCTACTGCTGTTGTTGCACTGAACTGATTAATTTACAAATACAGTATTGATCAGTGTGTCACCTCCACACACACACACACACACACACACACACACACACACACACAGATGAAACAGTAAACAAAACTGTTATATTGTAACTGTACACAGTCATTTAGCTAAGCCTAATGAATGTGCATCTGCAGCTTTTAAGTTACTGAAAATAACATTCTGACAAGCAGCACATCATTTCAAAAAGATGGATGAAAACACGCACGTCTAACAAAACAGACGCACACGCACACACACACTATATTTTATATGAAGCAGTGTATGAGAATAAACATTATCTATAAATTACTTCCAACTAACAGCTTGTAAACACCTTTCAGCTATTCCAGAGATGAGAAGAAAATAAAATCTGTTAATTATCCAAAATCATGCAATCTTGTTTTAACTAAGGCAGCATTTCTTTGCAGTAGGCTATTACACTATCAGATTGAACAACGTAGCTAATTCAAAATCCAATTAACATTACAGAACATGACTTACCTCGGGAAATGAATGCAATTCTCAGTATCTTCACAATCAGCAATTGTTTAAAAATGTCACAATAGTTCTAAATCCTATACCGAAACACTTTTCTTAAAAAATAGTGCAAAACAGACTTGACATTTTCATCCCAACTGTCATAGAAGCAGTGACATCTGTATCATTGTTGTATCCTACGATCCACCAGTATCCTCCCGCTCTGGGAATAAAGCGAGAGTGATTTGGACAGAGATATTCAAGTGGCTGCACCAGTGCTCACACGTAGACTAATGCGCCTGCTTAGCCAGACGCTCAACGGCACATTGTGCAGTGTTTAGGTGCCACAGTCGCCTACTAGTACTACTGTTGCGCTTATACGCGACCAGTTCAGCCTATTTTGAGAAACTTCGGGACAATGGCCATCTCAAATTAAGCGCGAATAGCCGCATCTATTGACGTCATCTCAGCACAGAGCCCTATCACGGATTATTCAGACAAAATATTAACGTATTGGCTTGTTAACGAAGTGTATCGGGAGTCAGTCAGTTATGATTGATGCTCTGCTCCGGCACATTCACTTGTATTGTTTGCTCTCCAAGCGCCCTCTAGTGTTAACATATTGATAGTGTGTGTGTGATTACATGATAGATAAAAACATTTTACATTGATAGCAATGCTGATTAATAAAGCAGTTAAATGCTAATTGCTTTATATTATTTTCACATTTATAGTGACTATTTTAAACATTGTAGAGACCATTTTGAATTTTCTTAATGCCAAAAAGTAAACCATAAGAGAAGCAAACATTGGATGATTATATATGAGCAAGGGAGATACAGTATAGTAGGACAGAAAATGGAACACCACATTCGCCATAGTGCTTCCTCTTTATTTATTAAATTCATACAATCAATAAGGGAATGCAGGCAAAAGAAAACACTGCAAATACAAAAGAAAAGTGAATGTTATTGTAATGGCAGGTTGTTGCCATTACATAGTCATGATAGGTGGAACAGATGGAACACATAAGCACAAAGCATAATTGACAACTACCGACAAGGAACAGGAGAGGAACACAAGGGCTTACAGAGGGGGAGAGGTGAAACCCATATCAATGGGGAAGACAGACAACCAGGAACGGAACAGAAACAGGTGACTAATGAGGTAATCAACTTAGAAACACAAGGGCCGCCCCTTGTGTTTCTAAGTTGATTACCTCTCGCTGCTCGTGAACAGTGACACGAGCAACAGGGGCGGAAACATTCAACAGAAACATGTCAATACAAAATCAAACAGATCTCACCAGTCACTTAAAACAAATCCAAACTGTTCTACAGTACTGTTCCAAGGAATAGTGGCCAATACACTACTATACAAGTATTCCTGATATACTGATTCATAGCTGCTTCTGGTGCAGAGCTCCATTTAGAATAAACAAATCAGGACATAGTGAGGAATAGTGGTTTGGGAATTGACAGCTCAATCCAATGCACAAACACAAACAGTGACTCTAGGGAGAACCCAGGCTTGGCAATACTGTTGTATTACTCACTGTTGCTAGTTCATGTACAGTATATCTAGGCCTGTTTTCTTCATTTCCCTGAGAGCAAAAACTTAAAAAATAAAAAGATTTACATTGATTCCAAATAAATAAACATTAGTTTCCATGGAAATTGAGAATTCCTTGTGTGACCAGAACAGAAATAAATACAGTTTGTTAGTTTGTTAGAGAGACCAAAACCTGAATATACCTGTTTATCTGTATGTATTTCATCACTTGTTTTGAGAACTATGGCCTCTCATTATAAATACATAAATATGACAGATTCTAAATCTCAACCAAAAGCAAAACAACTCAGTAGTCCAACCACAACATTCATAAACATAACAGCATGAATTGGTACGAATAAAAAATGGTCACATGTTCACATAATGTTTGATCTGGATGGTACAATCAGATCAATTCTCAGTGCATTCAGGTATCATTGGATATTATAGTTAATACAAAGACAACCACTTATCGGTACATATTGTACTTGCAGTACATAGTACTGTTAGTCCCAGTACATTCAGCCAGCACTGATACCTGGAGTAGACACATTAGTGTTACTGGCAGCAGCATTCGGCGGACAGAGCGACAGGGAATGCATGTTTAATACTGTTCAAATTGTAAAGACAAAAGGACAAAAGGAATGGAACTAGTCTGAACATTCTGGTTAAGTTTGCTGCAATTCCACATGATCACTCTTGGGAACTCAGCATTGTCAGCTACATATAGTATGTTGGACTAGGTGGATAAAAAGTTGAGCCTCCAGTCCTGCCTCTTGAGTGTCTGAATTTCACTGGAGGAAACATGGTTTCTCCAGAGTCTGGAAGAGAAAGATATAGACGGTCCATTCATACATGGACTCTAGAAAGTGGTCACTTGTCAGGATCACAAGTCAATAGTCTAGTTTAAAATGATCACCTGAAGACAACTTTTGTGCTCCTTAACCAAACATCTCACGCATCCATTTGCCCGTTGACACACGATATATCTACAGTAGTCTGTGTCGAGTGCGTTCATACATGACAAATTAAGGAAAGCGTCGGAGCCATTGTACCAGAGGGTACGAGACCCCCTCACTTTAAAAAATATTAGTTTGGACCCCCCCACTTTTACCAAGACTGATGTGTACTTCAGCACAGCAGTCTATCCACTCAGCATTCTATTCAGTGTTGCATTATCACATCCATTCCACTCGATAATTGAGAAGTTGGAGGCTACACAATATCTTTCTTTGCTGTCACCTCCAAGTGAACTGTTGGTAAAACCTTATTGTTTTGTTTCACGCTTCTATATTAACGCTAGCTAACGTTAGATTAATGTTAACATTTGTGAAAAATGTTGAAAGCTAGTTTCCCTTGTTTTGTTAATTTAACGTTATGGTAGATCCCCCCCCACAATAATCAATTAAACAATAATCAATTAAACTGGCTACACCAGGCGTGAGAGCAGCGTGTAAGTGGAGTGCACAGCATGCACCATGGAGATCCGCTTTATAAACGAAAAACCAGCCTGTTATCTAAAAATCAAGGTGTCCTTTTACATAAAAATGGGTATTTTTTTTATTTATTCTATTGAACTATCAGTATACAGGAAATTACTATCTTATTGGCAGTGTGATTTTCAGAGTTTCTTTTATTATTAATGGTTTCCTGTCACCTGTATTACTTTGATAATAGCTGACAAGAGAGATAGAAAAAGCAGAGTGAATACCAGGGAAATAAAAGTAAATGTAAAAGAAAATATGAGCGAGCCGGGCTTATTGATCGTATTAAACATGATTGTGAGACCTGGGGTTATATACGTTAACATTGAACTGACTTTACAAAAGGATCAACTACAGTATAGCAATAATTTGCCATGGTCATACATTTAATTTTATAAGGGAAAATCTGAATAACATCTTATTGTTTATTTATATTTTTTATATTTTATTTATTACCATTTTACTACTGTTTTTACAAAGGTATTGTTAAGCACCTACTGTATGTATAATCTGTAAAGCATTTGGGGCTGCAATGATTGTATGAAAACTGCTAAACAAATAAAGCTCATTATCATTACCTGATGAGCTGTAGAGAAGGACAGGACTGCAAGGCCTTCAGCAAGGCTTCGGCTCCAAGCACACTAATGCAGTTAGACTCCAGACTGGGAGGAATATCAGCATACATTATGTCACTTATGGTATCATGGAACATGTGTATGAGCAGGTAACATGTAATATGTATATAGCGTTAGTGTCACAGTCGGTTAGTCTGTTAGTCTTGTTCTACTCTATGTTTCCCCACAGTCTGTGTTTTACTGTACTGTAAGTTTCTGTTCATTGTCACTGTTCCTGCCCCAGGTTCCATAGTTGGTTGTCTTAATGGTTTCACATGCCACTTGTTGTCTTTGTCCAATTTCCTATACTGTGGTTTTTGTATTGTCTGCCTATATACTTATGTACCTAAGCCCTTGTTTCACCTCTCCGGTGTTGATGACTGTTAACTGTAAGTGTGTGGTTCCTGTGTGTGTATTGCGTTTATAGTTTTTAAAAATTCAGTGTCCATGTATGTGTGCACACTGAACAGTATATACTATAATACAGCCGTGGAAAGAAATAAGAGACCACTGTAGTAGCTTCTCAGATTTTTACTATTTATACATTTATACATATTTTACTATTTTATTTGTTATGTACAAATATATGTATTTTTTTATATATATTTAAGGAATCCTTAAATTTCTGTTAAACCTTTTGACATTTACAGTATATGTGGAATATATAGTGGACTCTTAAATTTTTCCGCGGTTGTACATATTTAAAGAAAAAGAGACCACTGCACATTTAAACAAAAAATTGCACATTGTTTTTAAATGTGCAGTGGTCTCTTGATTTTTTCAGTGTAAATGTAAAAAAAATATATATAGATATATATTTCTATAAATAAAAAAATAAATAGAAATATATAGAAATAGTAAAATTAGACAAATTGCTGCAGTGGTCGCTTAATTTTCTCTAGAGCTGTATAGTTTTAGTGTATGTATGCACGATAGATAGATAGATAGATAGATAGATAGATAGATAGATAGATAGATAGATAGATAGATAGATAGATATATACACTGTATATTGTGTATGTGTACACACTGAACAGAATGTACAGTAATATATACAGTATAGTGTATGCATATGTGTACACACTGAACATTACTGTGATATATAGTGTTAATGTGTGTGTAATAAACAAACAAACATACTCCAGTCTGGTGAGCCTCTGGCAGTGAGGCATAACTCTGGCCAGCTCCACTGCTACATCATCTCCACAATCGTTCCATCCCATACTACACAGAGACAGACAGATGAGAGACACAGAGGGACAGATGCATCTATACACCCTACACTGTTATTATTAATACACTATATTCATTATTTGTTTTGTTGAGAAAATAAAATTAATCACTACTGTGTTATTGATGGCACAGTGATGTACAGTATAAGCTGCGTAACATAACACTCAGGGCTGAGTTGGTATACTGTCAATAAATACACTGCACAGGCCATCATAACATCTGCTATCATACAGCACCATTTCCAGGTCTCTTCCAAGAGTTGCAGGAAAGCCGCTGAGTCTGTCACGGGATTAGGCGCATCTTACCTGACCTCCTGTATGCGGGGACTGTAGGCTAAACTAGCAGCTACGGCACACAGCTTTGGGGTCTGGATGGAGGTCAGACTGGAAGGCAACAGGAGTGGAGTATTTATAATACCGGTAGAAAACCATTGGCGCTACATAAAGATGAATAATACAGTATGTCGTGACAAAGTTACAAGGCTTACTGGAGCTTGGTGAGATTCTGCATATGGCAAAGAGCCCTGGACAGACTGACACACCCCTGGGAGCCTAGATTGTTCTGCGATACACTATACAACACACACACACACACACACACACACACACACACACACACGTGCACACAGTAAGTATGCTAACAAGCTGCAGGACCGCTCTAACCACACAGCGATATATAACACGTTAGGTTGTGTGTGACGCATGCTAGCAGGTGGAGCGTACTCTAGCACGGTGAGGCGCGCAAGCGAAGGCAGAACGACAGCCATCCTGGCAGCAGTCCGCCCACCAACGCAGTTACTGGACAGACTGGAAAACATTACCCACAAGACAACACGTTCAAGCAGTATTCATCTTTAGTTAAGAACATCAGGGGGAGGAACAACAATGCAATGGTAGACTTGGTAAATTGAATATAGTATACGGTATATTTAACAGTTATAGCTTTTTAATTGTGATGTAGGGAAAGATAAAGCCATAAAACCAGTACATGAGGAAGTACTTTGTGTAAATAGTGTAAACAGTGGTATTACTGTAGCTCTTCAAGTTGATTACAAAGCGTCAAGGCATCCACTAGCTTTTCTCCTGCCTGGTCACTAATACTGTTTTTTGACAATCTATACAACACAGACACACAAACACAAATACAATAAAGCACATTAAAGAGGCATACAATCAGAGAATTGACTGAGATTAAATAATGAACATAAAACGTAAAATATGTAAAATAGTGATTAGGACTTTTGTGTCATCATTCTTTAAGGCAACTGTAAGGCTACTGTAAGTAATTCTAAAACAGTAATAATGAACTTACCATAAACATACATAACAGTAACAACATACATGCATTCGGTTAAAATGGAATTCCAGTATGGAAGCATATTAAACCCATCCACACCTGATCTTAGTAAGGTTTGTCCACACACCTGATCTTAGTAAGGTTTGTCCACTGAGAAATAAGGCTGATCAGCTGTTTCACCCCTTCATCTCCCATCATCCAGCTATCCAACCTGGCACAAGCAGAGCACAGCATTAGCAACACAGCTAAGACAGGGACTTGGCCGGGTGGATACATGGCATACTGTAGCATATGTCTGCTTGATAGTGAGTGTATTTATGCCTGATAGTGTGTGTTTACTGTATGTGTAACTCACTCAATCTCCTCCACATGCTGGAGTCCTTCCATAGCTTGTAGAAGACCCTTAACTCCAGATGGCCCTTTCCCATCTGTGTATATTTTATTCAGACTAGGACACAACGCCACACACATATTTATGACAATTGGTGTATGACCTGTTCAACTACTGACAGATGTACTGTATTGAATGTACGACGCTTTGGATAATAGCTTCTGCTAAACGCTGTAAATGTGAATGTACATTTAGATGTACAGTATAGGGGCTTTTCCAGCCAACGGCTCACTTGAATATCTTAACAGTGTCACTACAGCCA
The DNA here is from genome assembly GCA_027564795.1 of Aphredoderus sayanus. Classification (NCBI taxonomy): domain Eukaryota; kingdom Metazoa; phylum Chordata; class Actinopteri; order Percopsiformes; family Aphredoderidae; genus Aphredoderus; species Aphredoderus sayanus. The sequence goes on from JAODUG010019545.1 coordinate 15,882, forward strand.
TGTAGCTACATTTACATTACATTTCATCACAAATATAAACCATATCCTATGTTAGGAAAATGTGTAACAGAAAGTCATGGGAGTTAGTGAGTTAATGATAGGGCAGATAAGAGGGATAGATAATTGGTATATTTCAATCATAAGGACCCACTATGTTTCTGGTATAGCTTACTGGCAGGTCATACTGGATAGCATGTAATGGAATAGAATGTTACTAACTTCAGTCTGCGTAAAGAGCTGGCCTGAGGTAATCCTTGTGCCAGATACATGATGCAGTCATCATCCAAATGGAATGATTCCAAACTGGGGACACACACACACACACACACATACACTTAAAGACAGGGTTCCGACTTTAAGTCAAATGTGAAATTGCCTGACTTTTCCCTGATTTTCACAGACTAAAAATCAGAATTTCCACCAGAACGTCTGTGTAATCAAGGCTGCCAGCAGGTGAGTAGGTATTAACATTCAGACCAATTTTTTCAAGCATTGTTAAGACATCTCAAAATGCAATACCACATCCAGTACCATTTTAAAACATTTCCTTGATTCGACCAAAAACAAAATTCCTTAACTTTCCATCTCTAGGAATAGACTTCCATGAATAGACTTCCATAAATTCCATGCTATTCCAGAAATTCCATGACCAGTGGTGTGTGTTTTACCAAAGGGTTTCCAGCCTGCCGCAGTGCATCAGTGATGTGATGAGCGCCTGTCCCCCGGAAGCAGTCCAGCCGCAGCAGTGGGATAGGCTGCAGGATAGGAAGGCACATTCCAAGGTTTAGAAGTGACCCAGGTCACAGACCAGTTCCAACCGGTTGTACAGTATTATGAGGTTCTAAAGCATTATGTCCTAATGATGTGTGTCCAGGCATTAAAGCCTCAAGTATGTCTGTGGTGTGATGTCAACAGGATGTTTATGGCATGATGTGAATGTGTATGTGAATGTGAAAAGTCATGTATGAAAAGCATAGCTCAGAGGATGAGACTTAGAACATGTCCACCTGGACCATGGCTTTCACATCTGTAAACTGCTCCTTACCCATGATTCACTCATTGTATATATATTATGATATACATATATATTATTTATGATATATATATAATTTGAGCTATGAAACACTTGTATTTAGGGATCATAGGGTAAAAACAACTGAAAACCTCTGAGTTGTGTGTCAGACATGTAACATTTTCTTACTCGATCGATTTGAGACTTCCAGAAATCCTCAGAAGGGTTTTGGACAGAGTTTCTGCTCCACTGTCACTGATCTCATGACCCGACAGACTGAGAGGTCAAGACACAAAGCAGGGAATATTTCTAAATACACTACTGTGTAGTGTTTATTGGACGCATTCTTGACATTCATGATTATCTGGAGCAGATGCTAGATAGATATACAGTAATACTGCACAGATTACGTACTATTAGTATGGAGCTTTCTGATATAACAAGTTTAAATCAAATGAAAATTACCTGAGTGTGGTGAACCGAGACATAGATGGTAAAACAGAGCTCAGAAACTCAGGAACATTGTTTCCTAGTTTGTTCTGGGACAAACTGCATAGAGGAAAAAATAGGTTACACTACAAGGTAGCATTAAATTAATTCAGTTAATTCTAAATTAATTCAGTTTGTTGGATACAATAAAAGTTACTCACTCTAGCTCTGCAAGATGAGGACACTTATTGAGAATGCTGCCAATGGCCACTAGGTGGTGACTTTC
>JAODUG010019565.1:7166-19415 GCA_027564795.1 Aphredoderus sayanus
GTCTTAAAACAGTTGTTTATTCCCCATGTTGTGCAGTGGGTAGGAACAGATTGAGCTGTGGGATTGGAGCAATATAGAGAATCGCCAGGGGGGTTTGAAAATGTACTTTCTCACTAACTGTTGTAGAAGCCCTTTCATGGGAATGGGCCAACACACTGTAATTCTTTTATATTCCAATGTGGGACTCATGAGTGGGTAATCTAGTTACAAATTAAAGATGCATTCCTCGATTATGTTATTGCACTTTCAGAACCCCAGAGTTTCTGTCCCAGTCTACTGTTTGTGTTTGAAACACCTCCGTGCGCACGGAGGTATTGGTGCCAGCCCATGCACTTTGTAGTGTCTGTGTGTGGATATATGTTTGGGGGATGGGGGGAAGGGGCTTGCCATTCATCACTCAGGTTAGGAGGGGCATGCACTTTCATACCAACAAATCTAACAATGTAACCTTGGTGTAGACCTCATAGGTAAAAATTCAAGGAATGCCACTCTGCCAAATTACATACAGTACATGTATACACAAAAATATTACACCAAGTATACATATTACAGCTGCAGCTTAACTTACAGCTTTCATGCACCGTGGCCTTAAATCTTTCTTCTGTTCCTGTCGAAGAGCCTGTGTGATGTATTGCACTGCTTGGCGGCCATATAGTTATCCATTGCTAACTGCTAATCTCCTCTGGTGTATAGGATGGTATACATAGCAGACCCAGAGATCGCTGTGATAGATTACACCACTACACTATTTATCAGACACCTTCCACTTTACAACCTCTGCCTATCAGGTTTGCAGTTGTTAAACACTGGAGATAAAAGCATATAGACCATGTCCCACATATAAACATTCACTTCGTTGATTTATAGGTTGGCTTCCCAAGGAACTGTGATTCTCAGGACTAGTCCTTTCACCATGTCCAGTGTAAGGGCTGCCGCACATGACAGCTCCCTAACAGCTCTGTTTTTATGCATTTTTCTCTGGACTACGAACAAGAGCTCCTGGGAACAGAGTGCGCTTTAGGTTGCTTGTGAACATTTATCATTTGCCGTGATGTGGCACGTGCCTGGCAATGGCCCAGGGTTTGCTGTGCTACGGGCTGTAGTTGTTGATGTTGTTGTTGCTTTTCATTCACTCATATGGGGTCAATGTACATGTTTCTGCAAGAGAAAGAGAAATTGTGACGCCCGGAAATAGTGTACGCGTGTTTGTGTCCACATTCATTGTCAAGCTGACACCACGATGGATGTTCATAGTATTTGATTGACATTTTGGAGAGTGTGATGCAAACTGTGTTTACTTACAGCCAAGCAAATGACTTAATAGACAGATGAGAAAGAGGAGGGAGGAAAGGGCATGTCCTGTCCAGAGCAACAGTGGCCTTGGGTTGTCCTATTAATACACGTGACCAGTTTTTTCTGGGCCTGTTTCTGGGCACATCACATCATGCTGACTCGCGTTAGCTAATCTGTCACTCTTTGCTAGGTGAAGAAACTAGCTAAGACCTAGACTATGGCAACTGTCATCTGGCAGAGTCACTACCAAGCTTTCAACGGAGATGCAAGACCCACCTCTTCCATCTAGTCCACCTAGAAACCTCAGCCACAGACCTTTCTATTAGCACTCAAGATAGCCGTACATATCCTTGGCTATCTCTTTCTCTATAAATAAAGCTGTTCTGATGTTATTAGTTGGAAGTACATACTATGCAACTGAGGTAACTAAGATGACTGCTAGCTCTGATAAATACAGGCAGTGTTCTAATAGCATGATCAACAAATGTGCTTTATTATCATTTGCTTTGCATAATACTGACTACAGGCACAGTATGTGCAGCTAAATGCCATACATGCAGCTAAATGCCATACAGGAATAATGTGTCCACCTCCATGCATATCTATTGTTAATGTGATTTTCACTATATATACTGTCTTTTTTCTTTTACATTTAGCATTATGATATTATTTATAAAATCTGATTAATATAACTAAAATAAGAAATAACAATGTTATATAAATTATAGGCCCAATTATATAAATGTACTGTATATACCAATGTGCAATTTGATACTGTTTGTAAGCATCCACCCACTCTTAAATTCGTTCAATGGCACAACACCTCCACTAAGTTCAATAGCATTCAAACACAATGTTAATCAAAGCATTTATATTTTACATGCATATTGGGCGGCTCTATCATGGCAGAGACCGGCTAAAAGGAGACAGCTGGCACCTAGCTGCAGTACCATCGCGGTTCAAAACAGAATTATAGAATGGCGCCTTATTTATGATCGTCTGAGAAAAAAGCGATGTGCGGTCAGAGAGGAGATAACTTTACAAGGCTGTTGATATGGAGGTATGGGAAAAAAGATCACTGCACTCACCAACAGTTTTATGGCTTTATGGTAAAGTAATCTTGAACAATTCCAAATGCCACACACACTGGTGGCATTTGGTCCTTATTTTTACAAGTGCTATCATTACACCCTGTGTCACTCATTTTCAATGGAAATGCAGCTCATATGCTCACTAATAAAAATCCCCTTTTCTCTGAATTAAAAGGTGATGGATTGCTGTTAATGATCTACGGTAATAATGTGAGGCTATTGGTCTCTTGCGGATGCTGACGCACATGCTGTCTTTGTCTTCCTTCCACATATTTAATGCATAGGCCTAGAGTTAATAAATGGCTACTGTCGAACGTTGCGGTCCTGGCTAAGCGCTGAATGAAGCCGAGGATTAGGGGAGTGAATATAATATTCTGTCATCTGCATCACAGGCCGGGGCTTCTGCGTCACTTGCCTGAAAAATGCCCTGTGATGCGGTTGCGTGTCCTCCTGCAACAAGGCTGCTTGTGGAACGCCGGCTCCATCACAGGAGTGGAATGTTCAGCGTCCTTTGTGTTCGTAGGCCGCGTGTGTCTGTGTGTGTGTGCGTGTGTGTGCGGGTGTGTGTGCGTGCGTTCGCGCGCAAGTGCACACAAATGTACACGTGCCGTTTCCCAAAGGACCTCCATAGCCGCTGGCAGTTTTTCATTATATCACGCTCTTCTCAGCGCTACTCAGCTATGCAGGCATGAAGAAAGGGTCACTGCAGGTGAACAACACCACGGCTTGTTCGTTTGTATGTGAGGTGTGCTGCTGGTGCCGTGTGTCCCTGTTGCCTATGTTCTCCCTTTTTAGCACATTTGGCATACCTGCTTTCAGTTAGCGGACATTAAGCCAATCTGGGATTAGAGTCTAGAAGCCAGCCAGCCCGACCACAGCCACCACCAGCAACTCCCTCCTTCAAAATAGATAAATAAATAAAGGTTTGCCCCCTACTATTGCGTTACAAAACCTTTTAAACAACTGCAGATTTCGCTGGGCTCTTTTCTTGAGCGACACAGGACCACAAGCGTGCCTGCAGGCCAGATGCATATGATGGTCTGTCAGCTTGGTCAGGCCGTTTTGATGACATTAACACTCCAAGAATGTCTCTAGCACTCACCCTTAACCCTATTTCCACTGTCAGCTCACAATGTAGGCCCAATCTCTGTGTAGAATGAGAATGGTAAAGTAGGGTTGCATGTGCAAACTATTTACAAAACCACAATTCCTGCCATTTACTGTATATGTGGCCCCCATTACAATTTGGGGATCACAGTTTGTGTCTTCCAATATTATTTTGCAGAAAATGTATCCATTAAAGCTAGTAAGCATGCCAAAAGATTCAGCAGTTGCCACATTTCATCCAACAGTCAGTGACAAATGATATACATAAGTTGGACCTAATGGGGGGGGGGGGGGGCTCTTAACAAGCACACACAGTATGAGATACAGCCAGGTACTGTATGTTTGGCACGATGGCATGTGGTGTGCACAATGTTTGGCATTATTTCAGTCTGTATTTATCTTGTTAGAGACATTGTGAAGGTCAAGGAGTTTGGGAATGTTAAAGGGAAAGTCCGGACAATTTCGACCTGGACCTTATTTTGCCATCCGTGTTACCATAATCAAATCAGACAATTGAGTTCTGGTGACCTCCGCCCTCCACTCTCCAACAATTATGTTAGAAACTAATGGTTCCATTAAATAAACGACCCCTAACTCAACAGAAAACATGGCCTGGTTGAAATTGTTAAATTGGTCGGAATTCCCTTTGTAATCCTCCTGCTGTCCTCCGGGTAAAACTGACCCAACGCAGCACCTTGTTGCACCAGCAGAAGGTGCCATCCGAGGACAGCTGAACGGTTAAGATAAAAAGATGTCAGGGCGTACAGGAAGCCAAGAGCACCTCCATTTCCTCAGTGCCCTCTGATCCAAGTCGATTTCTTCCTACTGCACTTTCTCTCTCCTTCTTTTGTTATGGCAGCTTGAGGATGACGAGGGCCTCTTGCAAGAGAGCAGTTGGACAGATCACAAGGCTGAGTTCTTGCTTTGAGGAAAGTCCACAGTGGCCACTTGACAGCTACTGCTAGCGAAGCACCTAATTAAACTGGAGAGCAACACAGCCAATGCAGGACGTGGAGGATAAGACCTCTGTAAGAAGTTTACCATAGTTTACACGGTGTCAGAGATGTGAATTTACCTTTTGTGGAGTAAACATCCAGGAGAATTTGTAAAGCTGTTATTGCACTACTGAGACTGAGGGTATACAGCTACCATTGCTCAGCCTGCATGCACATTTGCCATTTCCCTTGTATTTGGAGTACAGATTACCGAACATAAATCTCAGCCCTCAACTCCATCTTGATAAAATGTCTGAGGCAGGAAAGAGAATGGCTGTCGCCTGTACAGTCAGCTTCCTGAATGGATCCCTGCTCAGAGGAGCTTGCATGAATTAAACATGGACTAGGGCCATTATAAATGACAGGGTCAGAACCGCGAAATAAGGATGTTGGAAAAACAATATGACCAACAGAATTTATCATCTCTGCCAGCTCAATGAAAGTTTGGCCAAGTCAGCAACTGTAGCCATAGTTCCAGTGAGCACCATGAATACACACTGTTGTAAAGTGTTCATGAGGCAGGCGGGTAGTGTACAGTGGCCTGTACCTGTAAGCATTATTGAGCTCTGTAACCTGCTTGAGTTGCTTTGGATAAATGCATCTGCTAAATAATTAAACTGATGGTGTGATGTGAAGGATCATCTGAGTTCTTATCAGTCTTGAATTCACACATACACAAAGGACAGTACAGATAATTTCTCAGACTAAGATACAGTAAATATCATAATAATTACAACCATTAATTTGTTCATAATCCACATACAGGGATTATAAACTAAAAACTATTGCTTTGTCAAGAGGTCTTACATTTTTCTGAGCAACCATTCATTGTTCACCATTCATCTTGCTAAGCTAATATTTACAGTGACTCATATTATTTTCTTATGACCCGCCCCCAAAGAGACTACAGTCCTCTTATCTAAATTGCCTTAAAGTGGCTTCTCAAAGCTTATGGGTTTTCTCTAGTTGTATCTAAGGTGTTTATTTGTGAATAGATCTGGAGATGGCTGCCACTTTCCCTTAGAAAATAAATCACACTTGAGTGTGTAATGGACTTTCAAACAAAGGAACGCCGGCACTTCCTGACATCACTCTCACCACAGGCAAACCCTCTCAAAGCTTCACGCATAATGGTTTGACTGAGAATAATTCCTGTAAAGATGGTCGAGAATGTAAGCAAAAGAAAATAAAAGAAAGTATTTATAGCGAACAGCATCACAGATGTGATTTGGCCACAGGCGAGTGCCATCGATTGTGTTAGATGATATTATTTCAAGTAAAAAGAGCTTTTGTTTTTTCATTTGTAAGGCTAGTGACTACTGCTTTTGGTCATGTTGTAGTCTGTGAAGTTAATACCAGTGACAAAAGTTGAATGTTATATAAGATATAATGCATTACATTGAAGTCAGACCTAGGAAAATTATGACCCCCAAGAATTCCAAGTCACATTCTCAATATTTCACTGGCCCAAGTTTTCCGTGTTAAACTGGTGGTGACAGCAACATGGCTGCACACACAGTGAACTATTTTATGCACATATTATTTACTTGAAAACGTTTTACTTGATAATGAAATTACTTCAATCTAAATAAATAAACACAGCTTTGCAGAGTGTGTCCACATTTTACAAACATATGCAATTGAACACCCTTAGCTCAGTAGCAGGAACTATTTGGACAACTTAGAATTGAATGCAGAAACACACTTTGTTAAGATTTCAACCTGATTGTGTGACCAGACCTAACTGTTTTATGAAAACACGTGTTGATATCAACATTGTATCAATTGTGTGCATTCTCCATTGTGTAATATATTGTTTTTGTCTGGGTGATAATTTGTCACATTTATTCAGGTTCTCAGATGCTGATGACATTAAAACCAGATGGCAGTTTTAAAGTTCAATCCAAGTTTGTTATCAGATACAGCATTGACTCATGTTTGTTTCATATTTTTTTGGCTTGGGTATTTGGACCAGAAACAGGTCTATTTGATGAAATGGACACTAGAAAACAGTGGAAGCTGACCAAAACATATTTGTCTCTCTTCTCATGAAAATAAACCCAACATGCATAATATTAACACACAGTCCATGCTGATTTGCACAAAGCTAGCCAGATTTAGTAAACAGTGTCACTTTTGTATAATTCAGAGCCATCAATACCAACCAATCATTAGTAAGCTGTCTAATTCTCTATGTAAGCGATCAAAATATGGTGGAAAAACTTAAAGGGAAAAAACAATCTGTGGCTCAGTCAGGGGAAGTTTAATAACAAAAGGAACATTTTATTACAGAATATTTAGGTATGCAGACTCCCATCATGTAATAATGGGGCATGCTGAGCCTTCATCTACATTAAAAGACAGGAAGAACAAACTAATAAGTAGTAATGAATTTACTGTAAATGCACACACCTTTCATTACTAATCTTAAGACACATTATCCTATAACATATTAATAATAATTGTCACAGAGATTACTAAAGGAATACTTTGAGTTGCAGAACAGTTATATACAGTAGCATAAGTCCTGTATCAGGTCCTGTATATACTTACAAACACATATCACTTACAAATCTAATCATTTTGATAATAACTCAAATTAATTGGTAAATAATAATGATCTTAGCTTTTCTGAATTTGGACCTGTCCGGAAACGCTTCGTTTTTTTCAGTTTGTCATTTTTCTCATACAAGACACTTTATCAGCCTTCAGTTCAATATTTTACATACTGTATTGTTATTTAGCACCCTACTTGCATTGTAGCTCAAAGAAGCACACTCTAACAGCTTCTCATAAATAGTACTGTCGTGTACATCTTACACCAGTCACACTTCTCATTTTCATTTTCTAAATGACAATGCTATAAAGTTAACACATGGGCATCCTGCAATGGTAGGACTGTCTTATGTGCATTCTCAGACATCAGATGTGCTGTCTTCTAATGGGGTCTAAAAGGTAAATAACACCCCAAGGAATCCAGGAGCTCTGATCTGCATTTGCTCTTCAGTGTCAGAGTCAAGTGTCGTCTAATGGAGCCTGTCAAAATCCCCTTAGCCTAAAACCATCTACCTCCAAAGGCATTTGTGTATGTAAGTCAGCATGCTATAGTACAGACTGACTATGCTACAGACTGACTGACTACTGAGCTGTCACACTTGATTTATATGCCACAGTGAGTATAAAGTACATAAAGGCTACAATTAATCTTAATTAGACCATGGTAATCCTGACAGAGCTGTGTGACTTGTGTGACCTCTACACTGAGATGACTTAGAGTATGGCAGCATCACTTTAGCTTGAAATGCAAAATAATTTACTTGATTGACGTTTGATTTGAGAAGTGTTTATTTTAAGTGTTTGTTTTCTAACAAATGTCACTTACATTGCAAACATTTCTAAAGTTGTCAGTGGCTGTGAGCTGATCCTTCACTATCGCGCTAAGGCATTGGAGACGGAAACTGCCTTCCTTTGCAGATTTGGTACAATCAAGCTCAAAATGATTCATTCAAAATCATTTTTTCATACTTTTTTGCCCAGCACTAATGCATGCGTTTATCCGTGGTAGTTAAATGGAGCACAGTTTCCATGTAGCTCAGGAATATAGCTGGAATATCTGACTAAGTATGTTCCTACCATACTGTAGTATACCTGCTGCGTTAGCCAAAACCAACAAATGCAAAATGCTCAAGCACGCCAATTCTCTCAATGGCGTCAATGCAGCTGTAGATTCAGGTGGTCACAGACACACTGGCAGGGCCACCTATTCACACATGTATCTGCTGTTGAACCGCCCCAGGTGGAGTAAGTGATGCTGGAGAAAGATTGTTGATATTTGAACTCAGCATCAAAACAAATACACATCTCCCTTCAGTGTTCCCTCAAAAGCTACAGTACATCCCCCACATTGGACACGCATTGCCATGGCTGGCATATGGCTTGGTTTGTAACTTCATACCACTTTCTTTGTTTTCCCTTTTACCGAGCCAGGACTGTGTATAAACACCAGAAATGTTTTCATCACACAGAACAATTAGCACAATTAGACAATTTGAGGAGTTGTTTGCTGAATTTGTCAAGAAGTGTATTGGATTAGAATCGCTTCTCTCACCCTGTGCTTTGTCTGTGGATTCCCGAGTGGTTAGTTAGTATGGAGGCTTATCTGGACACCGGAGCCACAGTCAGAGCATATGTGTAACGGAAGGCGCACCAGAGCAATAAGGCCTGCTGCTGGTTTTCCTGGCTGGGCATAGATTATATCAGGGCCCACTGCCCACTGGTCTGGGCTGTCTGGAAGCTCTGGAGTGTTTGGCTTCTACCACTTGGCCAACGTAGAGGCCCTCTCCCAAGGGAGCCGGCCTGCTGAGGTTGAGTGGAGTGCAGCGCCACAGGGAACGTCCAAACCCAACACACACTGTTCTGAGCACCAGGAAGTACAGACAGGAAATGGCCCTGGCCTCTGGAAGTCATTAAGCCCCGTTCTGATACTAGAGGGAAAGAAATCACTACGTCAGTGCCAATTGGCCCCCGTGTGGGTATTTGACAGTATTCAAGGCTTTCCTGTAATTTTATTATTACATCATTTTTAAATCAGTGCAATATATACAGCACCGCACTATTTGTTGAACTTGATTTTTGGTCATGGTTTACACTTGTGGATATTTCAAAATTCACATGGTGGGATCCAATCAAACAGTATTGTCCCATACTAACAGTTCATAAACAGCAATCCAGACTGTCTAATGTCACAATATAAACTTAAAAATGAACAGAGCAGCCTGCAGGTTAAACTGCTACACTTGGGATGTGTTATTCTTGCTTTCTTTTCAATGTTCTACAGTCCTCCCTTTGTCCTGGCCTTGTTATTCTGTCTCTGCGAGCTGGTGCCTTGCCCCCACACTAACGCTAACTTGTTTGAAACAGAGGGAACAGTCCAGCATAGAGGTGGGAATGGGGTAGAGGGATGTTTAAATTTTTAAAGATATGCCATTTTAGCACTTTAATAATTGAAAGCACCCAGTGAGCCATGAATAACTTGTGCATAATGCAGATTCACAGAAAATGTTCAGTGCCTTATATGGAGGAGAATGTGGTACAGTAGACTATACATTTGTACATATTCCTGAAGCAGGTTGTAGTTTGTAAACAAAGATCCAAATGAACACAAATGGGTACTGTTCAAAATGTAAATGTTTGCTAATACAAAAGTACCAGTGTATGTACAGTAGCTTACGGCAAACACACAAGTGAGCCTCATAAAGCTGCATGTAAATGCATGCAAAATATTTCTTAGATGTTGTGAGAGACAGCTACAGTAATATGCACTGTTACCGTAACGTTATTTGCTCTGGATGTTTTATTGGAAATATGCTGATAACTTTTCTATCCAAGAGTAAGAAAGAAAGATGTGTCTCATCTTTAATCATTATTTCAACATTATACTTTGTGTCTTGACTGTCTTGGCCTTTAACACTTTATCATAGTTATTATCACACAGTAGTGTTTGTGCACACCTCTTTTTAAAACGTACAGATATGTGGAAGTGTACATTGATATACAGTAGCATACCTTACTCTGTTATTTAACATATGAGAAGATACGAATAAACCCTCAATATGTAGGAGATCCAAACTTATTTTGTATACCAAATTTCATTTTTAGGCAATTCAAATTATATAAGTGTATTATTTATTTATTTTTCAGTAAAGTAATGCATAATGAAGGATTATTGGTGAACTAGAGGCAAGCCTTCCTCTCTTTCTAATAAGCTCTTTTAGAACAGATTCAGTCATCAAGACAAACCTTATTACTAATGAAGTCATGTATCTATAAATTAATCCAGTCAAGTGCTTTCCCTGAGCTGCTAATGACTGATGGTATTATATTTGTGCTGATTTCCATAGCAATCAAGTAAATATTTTCAAGCTAAGTACTTGGCCAATTGAAAGAAATGGACTTGACATATGAAAACAAGTAGGAAACAAGGTAAGGAATAAAGGCTTTCAACAAGCAAGTGAACTTTGATGTTTTTGCCAAGCGGGCAGTGCTTAAATTTGGGGAGTAAGACTTGGATTACATTATGGCTAGTGGTTAACACATGGTGAATGGACTGCATTTATATAGTGCTTTTCCAACCTTCCATCTGCTTAAAGTGTTGTACATGATTGCTCAGATTCACCCATTCACACACGATGGTGGTGTAAGCCATGCAAAGCACCATCCAACCACTGGGAGCAGTTAAGTTTGGGTGTCAGGGACACGTCAACACTTGGCCAAGAGGCAACGGGATTTGAACCAATGCTTTTCCAATCAACTGTCGCACCACTCCACCCACTGCGCCACTGATAAGGAAACAAATTTGACTTACAAAGACAAATCATTAAGTGAATGTTACAAAGGACTTGCAGCAATGCAAAGAGTGAAGTAGTCACCTCTGCCTTTGTCTCCATTCAGCCAAATCCAGAACTTCTTATCCCTTCTTATCCATAAATTTAAGGTTAGTTCATCAAACAAAACCATATTGTTTTACTAGTGCTCTTCCAGCTTTCACATACCCACAATATGTAAATATTTCATATCATGCTAAATAGTTGATATAGTGTGTGTCTGCAGTGTCTGGATGTCTAAAACAGGAAGTTACAGAGAAAGATTGAGAAACTTTAATTCCCATTTTATGGAGTAAATGATTAATGGACTTTATAATTGTACTTTATGTGAAAACCAATCTTCTGTACTTGGAAGAGGTACATGTTTTCTGCTGAACTTTGTGCAGTGGGGATGCTCAACGATTTCTCACTGACATTTACAATGGTCAGGCTTAACCAATTGGCAAGTGTGAGCTGTTAGAGATTTCTCTTTTTTGTCAGTTTACTTAAGACAGCCTTCGCTCCATTAAATGACGTCAAACAACCACTGGGAAGACTAAATAAGGCTTTTGAAGTGTGTCACAGACTACGACTATCCTCATACTGTTCCTAATGAGGTATTTTTATACCCCCCAGATGGTGTTGGAGAGTGGTACGTTTTATATTCTCACTTTAACAGTCAGAAACAATGCCTTAAAAGTCTCTGTTTATGGCATCAGCTATGGTGTTTCCCATAAAATGTTATTGATACAATAACCAACAAGAGACAGTGATTGAGCGTTGGTAAACGGATGCCTCAAGCTGGCGTATTCCTCTTGAGAGATCACGTACTGGGATGGATGACTTCCTCCTTGTACCTGCTCCTAATGCCACCTGACATGTTCTGGCACCACGCTTTGTGATGGCAACCAGGATAAACGCTCCAAATGGGAAGGAGATACATGGCAGCTTAAAAGCCTATCTCCCAAATAAAACCTCCAATGAAAGAGGAAGAGTGGGCTGTCAGCTTGAACAGATGAAGACCAGCCCTGTAAGGACTTTGAAATATGTATTACATGATTAGGGGAGAGAAAAGCCCCCCTCTGATTGTAGAGTTGGCCAGAAACCACTTAGTATGGAGTACCTGCTGAAGCATCCTTGAGCAAGAAACATTCAATCCTACAAACTACAAACGTATTTGGAAGACCACCCAACTCTAAAAGACTTTGCAGGAGCGATGTGTCATCCGAGAGCGATATGTTGTTTTATAACAAATCTGTGTACTGACTTGGGACACATTTGATTTGCAGTGGGTCTTTTGAGTCTATAGCCTGGTTGCCATTGCGGTTTTACACAAAATAGAAGCGATAGTGGGAGTGCCACAGAAGTACGCCAAACAATATTGTATCTAACACAGCTGCA
>JAODUG010019595.1:0-21931 GCA_027564795.1 Aphredoderus sayanus
AATCAACATAAATACATAAAAACATTATTAATAAATAAATAAATACACTCAGCAATGACAATTGAAAAACACACAAACAATATAGTATTTAGCCGTGTGGCTAAATACTATATTACGAGTACATTACGAGGGTTAAGCAGCCTAAGATGGCAAAAAGCAATGGTAAAGAGAGCGCTGATTTGTAAATCTTGGGCACAATACATGAACATTCAAACGTAAGAATAGAAAACCTGTTGGTTATTTCAAAATCACATACATTAAACTTCAATGCTGCGCCTGCATGTCACTAATTGGTGTATGTAAGCCTATGCAAATGATTTAAACAACTTTAGCTTTTTATAATCCCATGCACTTTTAATTTAACAGCAACAACTTGAGCAGGGAGAAAAGTGGCAGCAGGTAAACATTTAATATTCAGAATGTGGTGCCTACAAGCCAGAGGTCTTGGTTGATAGAAACACGGCAAAGGGACCCCCTATAATTTAACTGCCTAGTAGGCCGTAGGTCTATAGAAAGGTCCCCATTTACGGTAAGGGTGTAGGCTAAGCTATACATTTAAAATAGACATTAAAGCCTATTTATATCTTATTATATTAGCAAAATATAGGTTAGTTATGCTTAAGAGTATTTACAGACATACAGTTTTGGAAGAATACATGTTTTGCAATCAAGTAATGTGGCAGACCTCCTGCAGTAGCTCTGAGGATCCCCTAGGAGTTGCAGATTCCCTGATGAAGACCTGCTATGGCTATACAGTAATAATTATAATAATAATTACTGTAAGCAGAGCATGACAGTAGAAATGTCCAACCATATGATGTTAATTACAGCTGTAAAACTGTTTTACAACATTGATGTTGCTGGTGTTACGGGTCCCAAGGTGCTTGGGCTTCAGACACAAATGATTTTGTTTGGCTGTCATTCATTACCTGTAAAACACTGTTTGCCGGTAAGCAGGAATGAAGACAGAACCATTCACTTCTCTTCCCAATTCTGCTCTGAGGAAAGCGAATAGGCCCCTCCCTATAGAATCAGGCGCTGCATTAACTACCGTAATTGGTTCCACTCTTACCGTTCCTACTACACCCAGGCGTCTTATAGAAGGTCTGCAATTTACATGTTGCTTTTAACCTGTTTATTACAGCTATTTGTTATGTTCACCAACAATGTTATCCTTATTTTCTTCTAAAAAGGTACCACACAAAATTAAACATGTGGGATAATATGAGTATACCACACACTCCCCAACAAACAAAAGTGGCTCCTGACAGTCAATCGTTCAAATACAAAACTTCAACAAACAAAGTTCAACTTGCTCTCCATAATGCAAAACGTCAACAAACAAACATCCAACTTTCCTATACACCCTTTCACATAGAACAACATGTTATTCAGGTGGCAATGTAAGTAGGTATGGACCGTGCATGTGTGTGAATGTGTAAGTGTGTGTTGATGGACTAATGTTGTTTCCTTTCTTTCAGAAACAATGTATAGGATATTGTCCAGGCAGGTATGGGTATGGGAGAATAGGTGGAAGGTGAAAGAGATAGGGATAATACATTTTGGTCCAATGGGTTGGCCGAGTTACAACTGTATTAACAGTGGGGCATTGTTGATAAGCTGGTTGGCCAAGAGTTTGATATGTGAACACATAGCCAGGTCGTCTTTCTCTGGTAGATTGTCTCAGAGGGATCTGTGGTTCAGGTTCTGGTTTTTCCTCCTCCTGGTCATCCCTCTGCTCTATGTCCTCTCCTTGTTCAATCTGAGGCTGTTCAACATTTTCATTCTCACTGTTCCTTGTTTTTCGCCCACAACTTTTTTTCTTTCCCGATCAGACTTGATATGAGATCTCTCTTTTTGTCCTGCTCCTACATCGATTTCCTCTCTCTCTTCAGGTCCTACATGGATTCTCGGTCTTTGGCGAGTCTCCCTTCTTTCTGATTCTTTCTGTACCGTGCTCATTCCGCTTCTCTCGAATCCTGGTCTTTCCACCGGTATCCTTAACCAGTACCGTGTAACACCTTCTACTTCTGATTCACTTGTCTCTGAACTCTGTCTCTGTTCCACGATAGTTGCTTTTTCTGACGTTGATTTTGTTCCTTTTCTCCGTTTTGACGTACTGACCTCCTTGTCTCGAGATACTTCCACAGGTAAGTCGTTAACTTGAAGCAGCAGGTTTCGGTGTAATGTGCAGTGGGGCATCCTCCTGTCTCCGGATTTACTTTATAGACGGGATTGTCCCTGATCTGCTCTTTCACAATGTAGATGTTCTGCTCCCAGTATGGTCTAAGCTTACCGGGCCTTCCCCTTTCACGGAGGTTCCGTACAAGGACACGGTCCCCAGGCTGAAGGGTGGCACCTTTACTCTTTTTGTCATAGTATTTTTTACCTTTGTGGCTGGACTGTTGGCTGTTTGCACTTGCTATCCGATATGCTTCCACCATTTTTCCCCCGCCCATTTTTCAGCATATCCTCGTGGGGTTTCAGATTCTTTGTCGGCTATGAGACCAAAAAGAAGGTCGACCTGAAGACATGTATGACGGTCATATAACAAGTAGTAGTAACAACCTGTAGCCTTGTGCAGTTGTATGCGTGAATCACATGAGGTAGGTAATCCTTCCAGTTCTTTTTCTCCTTCTCCCCCAGGGTGCGCAGTAGTTGCAACAAGGTGCGATTTAACCTTTCAGCCGGGTTTCCTTGGGGGCGATAGGAAGATGTTCTAGAGTGGCCAACACTGGATAACTGTCTGAGAGTTCTGAACAGTTTGTTTTCAAACTCCCGGCCCTGGTCATGGTGGAGTTTGGCGGGGTATCCGAATCTCGGGATGAAGTTGTTGAAGAGTCGGTCGGCCGCTGTTTTGCCGGCTTTATTCTTGGTGGGGTAGGCTTGCGCAAATCTAGTGAAGTGGTCTATCAATATGAGAATATACTCCTATCCACCCCGACTGGCTTCTAGGTGCAGAAAGTCAATACACACAAGATCAAGAGGCAAACTTGATGTAATACTACCCATTGGTGCTCTTTCATTCGTGGCTGGCCTTATCTGCTTAATGCAGGGGCACTTTCTTGAGATGTATTCTTCAATCTCGCTCTTCATGAAAGGCCAGTAAAACCGCTCCCTGGCTAGACTCAAAACTTTTTCAACACCAACATGCCCCATGTTGTTATGCAGATGGGTGAGGGCTACTTGCTTGTAGGTGGCTGGCAGGACCAGTTGTCTCCGACCTTTTGTTTTTCTGTATAGCAGGCCTGTATAGCAGCCTCCATGTAGCTTGTTCCATTCTCTTAGTAGCCTTCTTGTGCATGTGTCAACTTTTCCTCTGTCTTCCTCCATTAGTTGCATGTTGTTCTCCTTTAACTGCATGACCTTTCCTATTGCAGTGTCTGCCCTTTGTTCTTTTATCAACTCATCACGACTGAACCATGACAGGTTAGTTTTGGGATGCTATGTTAAGAGCTGCCACCCAGGCAATGTCTCCCTGCTGGGCCCTCTAGCTCCCCTCCCATATTGCACACACTGCTTCCTCCAATAGCTCTTCAGAACACGTCATGAAGTTGGAGATGTCAAGAGGACAACGGGATAAGGTATCAGCATCAATTTGAGTCTTGCCGGGCCGGTATCTGATGTCAAAATGGAAATCCGCTAGCTGTCCCACCCAGCGATGGTCCATGGCATTGAGTTTGGCAGTACTTAAAATGTATGTTAGCAGATTATTGTCTGTGAAGACTGAAATAAGAGGCGTCGAATAAATAGTCCCTAAATTTGTCACACACTGCACACTTCAATGCCAGGAACTCCAGTTTTCCACTGTGTAAGTGGTAGTTCTGTTCTGCCGATGTCAAGGTATGCGACCCCGTAGCCAATCACCCTAATTTTTCCATCGTGGTTTTGGTAAAGGACCGCACCGAGGCCTTTCTGCGAAGCATCGGTATGAAGCGTAAAGTGGCGATTGAAATCTGAATACGCTAGTATCCGGGGGTTTGGTAAGCGAATCTATCAGTTTTTCCAGTATTTGCTGGTGTTCCTCATTCTACTCTACTGGGGTTCGTGATGACTGCTGAGGCCATTTTGTCTTTCCTCGCGGCAGTTTCAGTTGTGTCTTTACCTTAAGCAGGTCATAGAGAGGCTTAGCTATACGTGAGAAGTCCTGCACGTATGTTCGGTAGTAGCTTAGAAAACAAAGCAGCTGTCTGACATGTCCGACTGTCTGTGGTGTTCTGTTTCAGTACCTGTACTGCTTCTAGGTCTTTTGGGTCCACCTTCACCCCTTCTGCAGAAACCAACATATCGTACTTCTTTGCGAAACAACACACTTCTCGGGTTTCAGTTTTACCCCGTGGCGCTGTAGGGCTTGGAGTACTCTGCGCAACACTTGTACATGCAACATACATCTCTTAGTGTTTCAAGCATCTCCTCCATACTCCTTTGAAACGCTGCAGGTGCATTTAAAAATCCAAGTGGTATTCTGACCCACTCGTACAGCCCCCAGGGCTGGTGAATGCTGTCAGGTACCTTGATCCTTCAGCAATAAAGCCTTGGTGGTAGGCCTTGCCTTGGTCTAGAATCGAAAACCAGCTGTAGCGTCCCAGTGAGTCAGTGAGGTCTTGGATTTGAGGAATGGGGTGTCGGTCTGGCACAGTTTCGTTTTTCAGGAGCCAGTAATCAAGACACAGGCGCAGGGAGCAATCTTTCTTTCTTCACACATATGACAGGGGCATATGAGAACAGCATATCGTGATTGAGACTTCACTATCCATCCTTTTACCAACAATTCCTGAACATATTCTTTTACCTCCCTATACAGTGGCTTTGGGATAGATGCATAAGCCTTTTGTACTGGGGTGTCTTCTTTGAGCCTAATCTCCATCTGTAGAGAGGGGATACAGCCAATGTCACTACTGTTCTGAGCAAAAGGCCCCAGACTCCTCACAGAGGACTTCCTCCACTAGCTGTTGTTGTTCAGGGCTCAGGTGACTAATGTTGACAAACGGTTGCCAGTGCTCAGTGTCAGGCTTACTGGGAGAGACAACATTGTTAGTTTCTACTTGGACTTCTGCTCGATTACCATCAGCCTTCTGTGGTACATTTGTCTCAAGGACCTTAGTGACATGTTGGATAGTACCTAGAGGTGTTCCTTTTGGTAGGGTGACCTACCAAGTGATTAGAGACGGGCACCTTTACATAAGGCCATCGAATATTGTTGATTTCCAGGAGACCTTCTCCTACACGCAACTGTCCTACAGTGATGTTCTCATCTGTGGGTTTATATAAAACTAGAGGATGGTGTCAAAGTTTGGGGGAACTTTACACCACACGGTTACTGCTTTTCCAGCTGGAATGACTACATTGTCTTTGCCCACTCTTACTGTGCCGGGCAGCATGTTCTTTGTGGGACCTGGATAAAATTAACCATGGCCACCACTTTTCGAATGCCCTTCGTAGAAGGCTGATGACTGTAGTGATCGCATCACCAGGTGATTCTTTTCAACCAGAAAAGGGGCTTGTATGGTGAGATTGGGGTCATCATTCCCTGTGAGCTTGATGATGAGTTCAACCCATCCATCATAAGGGATGGTATGACCATTCACTGCATAGACATCCAGGTTTTCCTCAAGGAGCGCCTGTAGAGGTCTCACTGTATAGTTGGGAATGTGAATGCTCGCGCATTCTCTGTCAATGATACTCACTTGTGAACCAGTGTCAAATAAAACTGTTGCTGGGTATCCGCTAATCAAACACTTTAGCAGGCTTTTCTTTCCAACCAGTGGTGCTTTGTATCTTGAGTTACTCTGGCGAGCAAATGTGGGCGGCTGTTCCTTACGTTTGGGTAGTTTATCTAGGGATGGTGTTTACTGACTGGGAATGGCGCTGTACATCAATCTCTGGCTGTCCCTTGGCAAAGACCGGGCTGTCCCGTCCCATTTCCCTGAAACTTGGTGCGCTTCAAACATCCCACTGCCCGATGTCCTGCTTCTTCGCACACAAAGCAGTGGTTGCACTCTTGTATCTTCTGTTCAGTACATTTTCAACCCCCTACCCTTACTTGGGTAGGGGGTTGACTCAGCAGCAGTTGGGGATATGTGTCAGAAGGTGGCCGGGGGTGGATTCGTGGCTTGGGATGAGGTAATATTTGTGCTGGTTGTGTCAGTGAGTGACCTACCTGTGCATTCCCTACCTGTTGATCAATCAACGTGGTCTCGACCTGGGCACTGTACTGTTATATGGTTTGAAGATTGCTATTGTCTTCCACTAAGCCTTTTGGTTTGTCATTCCTCTGGCAGTCCTGTGCGTCCACCTTGGCACTATGTGCATGCATTGCCTTTTGGCTGATGCTCATTCTCATCACTTATCATTTTCATTACCTGGCCTAGTATTTCCTCATCTGTGACTTGGCTGTTTGAGATGAGAGGTCTCAGTCTCTGTCGAATATCAGCATGTTTTGCCCCAAGGCCCTGGTAAATTGTATGGAGAAAAACCTCTTGGATGGTCATAGGATCGTATGAGATGTCTACGTTGGCCTGCCTTGACTGAAAAATTTGTTTTTGTTCCAGTCCAATCATACGGTATAGAAACTTTTGAGGTGACTCTTGTTCAGCTTGTCTAGCACACATTAACTCTTGAAACATCTCCATGGTTGTCTTCTCTCCCAGGTGAGACCTGAGGAAGCCCTTGAGTTCAAGAATCGTCATTTCATCATTGTTGATAAGCATTTCCTTAAAGGTGCCTATCCTCAAAACGCCTCTAATTACTTCTGCTTCCGCAAAGCCTTTCTTGATTCCCTCGTCAATTTGTTTACTGATACTGTTATAAATTATTTCAGAACTCTGGTCTCCAATTTGACCACCATATACCTTGTATTCTCTGCGCTGGAGGTAGGGGAGGTCTTTTAAAGGGGCCATCCTCTCTGTCCTTTGTGACATTGGATGTGGCATCGACTCACCTTGGTGGTTATATACACAGACTGGTGGAGTAGTTGCAGCTTCACAACGTCTTAAGTTGTTTACCCAGCTCCTCATAAAGTTCTCAGTTCCCCCTGCTGACTGTGTGCTTGTTTTGGCGTGCGTACTGGGATGGGGTTCTGGTCGGGTGTTTGTGCTGTTGGTGTGTGAGTGTGGTAGACGTGTGTGGTCTGAGGTCACAGATGATGGACTTGGCATAACAGGTGTCCCCACATCACCAGATACATCATCAGGCAGATCAACAACACTACAGGTATTAAGTATTCTACATATTAAATCATTCAACATTAA
The DNA here is from genome assembly GCA_027564795.1 of Aphredoderus sayanus. Lineage (NCBI taxonomy): Eukaryota > Metazoa > Chordata > Actinopteri > Percopsiformes > Aphredoderidae > Aphredoderus > Aphredoderus sayanus. Next base: position 7,251 of record JAODUG010019595.1, read on the forward strand.
CAAGTGAGCCATACCTTCATCCTCACGTTCTAGTAAGGAGTCAGACTGCATGTAGGAAATGACAAAGTCCATGCAGCTTTCCTCATTGCTTGGGCTCAGTTCGGCTATCACTTGCAATGTCCGTTGCAAGCTTGTAGATGTTAGCGCTCGATAGTTTAAACAAGTTCTTCTTGATGCCCCACACCAGCTCTTTGCGTGCGGTAGCCATGATGTGTGTTTTGTTACCAGTGGTATAGCTCCCGAATGACTGATGTACGTTCACCCCCTGTTCAGCAGTGCGACGCCATGGCAAAGCAAAGATGATAGTCTCTCAACCTTCCTCTATGGACATCCACCAACTGACTCCTGGACTGCAGTCACGTCTGGTCACCTTCGTCTTTTTGGTTCTGGTATCACTGGATCTGCTCCCCTGGATTTTGCGAAGAGGAGAGATCCTGGACGAGCCCCCACAGTTTGTTACGGGTCCCAAGGTGCTTGGGCTTCAGCAACAAATAATTTGTTTGGCTGTCATTCATTACCTGTGAAACACAGTTTACCAGTAAGCAGGAATGAAGACAGAACCATTCACTTCTCTTCCCAATTCTGCTCTTTAATTACAAAATCGTTAATTGACAATGTACTGGTTTTATTGCATAACAATTCACTCATTACTCTTCCTCAATAAATGTACATTAACATGGTCTCTTTCTCTTTTGTTTTACATACAATTTAGTTCCAATTACTTATTCACTTATTCACAATTTTCTCTTAAACCAATACACATTCATTATACTATTTTTAGTTTCGAATTACATCCTTTCAAATACAAACAAACATTCATTTCGTACTTATTTCTACCACTATATCTAAATTATTAACCCATTACACAACGATCAAACGTGCAGAATTACCGCCACTAACATATCGTAAAAATTCTTGGTCACGCTTTCCCATTCACTTACATAGCATTCGCAATTTTCAGACAATGCCGCGAGACCCGACATTACAATTGTTACTTAAACTTGAAATTACCTTAAGATTCGTTCACAACAATATTTCCTTTTTAACAGTAATATATGTAACATCTTTATACATTTTAAATGTTATTGTTTCAACACTTACCAACCTGTGAAACACAGTTTACCGGTAAGCAGGAATGAAGACAGAACCATTCACTTCTCTTCCCAATTCTGCTCTGAGGAAACCTTTAGAATCGGGCGCTGCATTAACTACCGAAATTGGTTCCACTCTTACCGTTCCTACTAAACCCAGGCCTCTTACAGAATTTACATGTTGCTTTTAACCTGTTTATTACAGCTATTTGTTATGTTCACCAACAATATTATCCTTCTTTTCTTCTAAAAAGGTACCACACAAAATTAACATGTGGGATAATTTGAGTATACCACACTGGTATACTCAAATTAACTGCAGGGTCACCCTCTATTGAGGGTGACCCTGCAGTTAGTGTATTCACTAACTGCAGAGGAGATGGCCTTGGAACTGCAGGCTAGTCAATGAGGGAATAGAGGGGGGATGCCTTTCCATATTCTTGACCAAAGTTGTTGTTCTAACATGTTTTGTTTCATGGTGATGACAAATTATGTGTACCTTGCATTATGAAGGATCCTGTGAGTATGAGATGAGTTTAAAGGTCAATGTTAACCGGTGAGACAGTCATTTATTTTCCCAACAAAAAATGACTGAAGGACACTGAGACCCTTCTACAACCCCAATTCCAATGGGAGGTTGTGTAAAATGTAAATAAAAACAGAATACAATCATTTTCAAATCATTGTCAACCTATATTCAATTGTATACACTACAAATACAAGATATGTAATATTCACTCACTTTGAATTTCATGCCTGCAACATGTTCCAAAAAAGCTGGGACAGGGGCAACAAAAGACTGGGAAAGGTGAGAAATGCTCAAAAAACACCTGTTTGGAACATTCCACAGGTGAACAAGTTAATTGGAAACAGGTGAGTGTCATGATTGGGTATAAAAGGAAAGTGTGTCATTCACAAGCAAGGATGGGGCGAGGTTCACCACTTTGAACAACTGCGTGAGCAAATAGCCCAACAGTTTAAGAACAACGTTTCTCCACGTACAAGTGCAAGGAATTTAGTGATTTCATCATCTACAGTCCATAATATCATCAAAAGATTCAGAGAATCTGGAGAAACATCTGCACGTAAGCGGCAAGGCCGAAAACCAACATTGCATGCCCGTGACCTTTGATCCCTCAGGCTACACTGCATTAAAAACCGACATCAATGTGTAAAGGATATTATCACATGGGCTCAGCAACACTTCAGAAAACCATTGTTAGTTAACAGTTCATCTCTATATCTACAAGTGCAAGTTAAAACTACCATGCAAAGTGAAAGCAATATATCAACAACACCCAGAAACGCCGCCAGCTTCTTTGCATCAGTCCATCTCAGATGATCTTGGGCCCAAAGTGGAAAAGTGTGCTGTGGTCTGACAAGTCCACATTTCAAAATGTTTTTGGAAATAATGGACGTTGTGTCCTCCGGGCCAAAGAGGAAAAGGACCATCCGGATTGTTATCAGGGCAAAGTTCAAAAGCCAGCATCTGTGATGGTATGGGGGTGTTTTAGTGCCCGTGGCATGGGTAAATTGCACATCTGTGAAGGCGCCATTAATGCTGAAAGGTACATACAGGTTTGGAGGAGCAACATATGCTGCTATCCAAGCAATGTCTTCTTCAGGGATGTCCCTGCTTATTTCAGCAAGACAATGCTAAGCCACATTCTGCACGTGTTACAACAGCATGGCTTTGTAGTAAAAGAGTGTGGGTAGACTGGCCTGCCTGCAGTCCAGACCTGTCTCCTATTGAAAATGTGTGGCGCATTACGAAGCGCAAAATACGACAATGGAGACCCCGGACCTATTTATTTATTTATTAATTATTGCTTTATGTATTTGTGTTGTTAGCTTTTAACCCTCCTGTTGTCCTCGGGTTTCAAACTCGCACCTTGTTGTGCCAGCAGTGCAGATCATATGTGTGTGTAAGCTGTAGAATCAGGTTTAGCACCATACACCATAAAACTATATATAATAACGGTTAACAAACACTGCATAGACAAAACGATCAGATTGTAAAATCTGTAAATCCGTGGAATATATGTTTTGACTAATTGTTTTGTTTAGGGGATCTGGTCAATTAAAGAAATTAACTGATAACTTCTGTATATATCTAATTCTATTCGGCAGACTCTAAAAATATGAACTTGTCATTTTTGGTTTGTTTTCGCCACCGCCACAGGAAATGCCTTACCGGTAAGGTGTAAGTGTAAGATTGGTATACACGAGCTCATGTAAAAGATTTTTTCCGTGGGAAAATATGTTTTGAATAATTGTTTTATTTACGGGATCTTACATATTTAAATTAAGCACAGACGTCATCAATTAATATCTAATATGTTCGTTATTAGAGAGACTTAAAAAGTATGTAATTGTCATTGTTTTCGATGGCACCAGAAATGCTTTAGGGTCGAACATGCGCATTAGCATTGTTATTGTTTCATTGAAACGGTCCATAGACAATGGATGTTATCCAAATTAGTTTTCTTTAAGCATGATATACAATATATTTCTTTCAGCGAATCTCGTAATTACACTAATATTGTTCACAGGGAACAATGCTCATAGAAACATAATTATTAAGATGCTAATTCCAAAGATTTTTGAATACAGAATAGAAATAGCCTACACCCACAAGGCGCTGAGACGTGTCCGCATGATGTATACTTTGAACAGCCCCCAATTGCTTTTTGCATTGCGCAAGGCCAAGCATTTAATAGTATACCTGGGCCTTAATACCCTGTACTCTGTAGATTTACCCTCATTTGAAATAGGTTTCATGCGTACCTCCTATGTTTGATTTAGTCTACATTTAGGGGGTAACATTTAAGGGCATTTGCATTTAGGGCCCTATGCAGCAGGTCATTAATTTGTCTGGCATGGGAATTTCTGTACTCTGTATATGTAAGTGGTACTTTCAATATTGACTCTAGGTCAATTCTAAGATATCGGACATTGAAAGGGGGAGTTTTAGTGGATAATTTGTCTAGCATGGGCCATTCTGTACATCTTAATAAGAAATCGGTTTCATGTGGCATCTCCTAATGTATGTTTGATCTAGGCCAAATTGATTGCTTGATCTAGCCAAAATGAGTCATGAATAGCCCAATTTTAGACATGATCCATGAAGAAGATAAGACACAGAAATGCATGGCAAAAATAGCATATTGTCAATATGCAATTTTTGAGGACCCCAAAAAATTAACAATTCTCTTGCCAAGCTTCCCCTGACTTCCCCGTAGTTCGCACCCTGGAAATAAGCATTAATACCCATGCTGGAGCCAAACTGTCCATAATAGTAATCATTGTAACAACAGATGATGACACAGTAATACAACATTTATAATAACTATAGGCTAATAAATAATACTATAATGTGTGTAGAAATGTGTATTTGTCCATTTATAGTTATATATTAATGCTAATGAAGATTATAGCAAAGGCGTTCATGAAAGCCAAAGGTTTATGCCCTCAAATGCTTTTTATTCAATGTTTCTATCTTGTACAGAGGCTAATAAATATAGGTTTTTATAAAAACCCTCAGGCTATTCACATATGATAATAATAATAATAATATAAAATAAAAAAATATTCAGGGAAATTAGCCTACAGCTTATTTGATTGGGGGTAAGGGCCCTAATGGATAGGGGGGCGCTTGCCCAAAAAAGAATCACTGCACCGCTTGCTGTGTATTCTTACTTTTTCCCTCTGCCCTAGGATACCTTTCTTGCTGCCGTTTCCTTAGTGACGCTGAGATTCTCACTGCCTCTGGAGATACCACATGGTGAGTATCTTGTAGGCTGTAATTTTTAATCACAATTCTTAGACATGATTAAAGTTTGAAACACACTGGCATGCAGGAACGTGTTCTAACCAACCAAAACAAAAAGTATAATCCACCTCCCGTGGTGCTGATTGTATCTTTGCTCTCCAATAGCAACTCCAATCAGACAGAAGGCATAATAACAAAATAATAAGTAATTCTGAACTCAAAGGTGTAGTCAGCAATGCTGGAAAAAGATTGTTGATAAACTAAGACCAAACAACAACTAGTGATTAGCATTATGCTTGGATTATTCTGATTACCATTTCTGTATTAGCCTGTCCGGCCAGCTCCAATTTTTTTTTTAAAGCTTTCACAAATATTTTACAGCTCTGTGTCATTTAGATGCAGAGATATTTAATTTAAACATATTCATTTAGTCTTTTTTTAACTCCCTTAAGGCCCTTTTACACCGAGCGTGAATCTAAAAGGCGATGAGAAAAAAGCGAACTTTTTGCATCTGACCATTTACATCTAACAAGAATGTTTAGAATGTACAGACATAATTCCACGAATTCCAAGAATTTCACATCAGCGGCGATAAAAAAGTATGTGGGTGGACTTTTTATAGGCTAGTTTACACACAGCCTACTGATGCACTATCCGAAGGAGAGAAAACTGTAGGCTACAACCGACTTCACCTGGTGCAAATAGGAGTAGGTTGTGAAACTCACCAAGCATCTGCATGGTGGGTATTGTAGTCTATCATTTTTGAGTTCCACCGAATGAAATAGCCTACCAACTCCAAATCCCCTTATCTGTAATCAGCTATCCCGGAGCCCCTGTTTGGCTATATAACATCACTAGCCCTATATTCCTACACACCGTATTGTAACATAGTAGAATTCCATGCAATGTCAGTGCAATCTTGTTAATATGAATAACAACTGTCAAATAGGCCTATTAACTTTCTGTAATCAAATCAGAGGTTTGCAAAAATGTGTTGTCTTAATTCTGTAGACCTTTTGGTGTTTATAAAAGCTTTTACCGGCTGAGTAGCTTGTAAACAGTTCCACTATTGTCATGCGACATCAATGGATGGATTGGTTAAACAAATGTCATTGCCTGGCAAAACAATCGACCTTGTTTTCGCCAGCGACAACCAGGAACTTGATTATTTCAAATATGTTTATGTAAACAGTAAAATGACGGCAAGTCAAAATCAAATGGTGTGAATTCTCGTAAAAATAAACATTTTGGAGTGAAATGTTTGTGTATTGATACTTTTATCTTGTCAAGAATCTACAACATTCTTCCATGCTTCTATTTTTTAAATAACATTTGTGTACAAAGCCAGAGATAAAACAAAGAGAACCAGACACCGCAATTAACAAGTTTGTGGAGTGAAGGAGTGAAGGAGTTCAAGAACCTCGAAGTCTTGTTCGTGAGTGAGGGGACATTGGAGCGGGAGATTGGTCGGAGAATCAGAGCAGCGGGAGCGGTATTGCAATCACTTTACCGCACCGTTGTGATGAAACGAGAGCTGAGCCGGAAGGCAAAGCTCTCGATCTACCGGGCAATTTTTGTTCCTACCCTCACCTATGGTCATGAAGGTTGGGTCATGACCGAAAGAACAAGTTCGCAGGTACAAGCGGCCGAAATTGGTTTCCTCAGGAGGGTGGCTGGCGTCTCCCTTAGAGATAGGGTGAGATGCTCGTCTATTTGAGAGGAACTCGGATTAGAGCTGCTGCGGTTTGGGCATCTGTTAAGGATGCCCCCTGGGCGCCTTCCTAGGGAGGTTTTCCAGGCACGTCCAACTGGGAGGAGGCCTCAGGGAAGACCCAGGACAAGGTGGAGGGATTATATCTCCATACTGGCCTGGGATTGGGGCATCTCTAACTACAACACCTCTCCCTTCAATCCCATTGAGTGCTCCCTTAGAAGGTCTGCCCTCCAATATGGACATACATTGCCAAGGTTGGGATAGTGTTGTGTGGTGTAGTCTGCACCACTTTCTTTGTGTTCCCATTTAGAGCCAGGACTGTGTAGGAACACCAGATTTTGTTTTCAGCATGCACAAAATGGACAGCTAGTGGCTAGCACAAAAAGTGTATTATCTTGCAAATGCTGACTTCAGCATTAAGTGAAATGCATAACTCCCTTTCTTCAATGTAAGTACAGACAGCCACTGGAATGAGTGATTCAGTTTATTTAAAATATAAAAAACAAGCCTACAGTATCTTCTCTCTCCCGACTACCACTGGCATTTTTCACGCTCGCACCAGTGAGGTCACACCAAAATTTTGCCTACCCTGACGTAGATCTCATGTGCCATGACATCTACGTCAGGGTAGGCAGGATCAAAATACAAAATGAAACGATTGACTCTTTTGGGAGGAGGGGCGGGAAGTGGTATTTTGAAAAAAGTTTGTACAGATTTTAGATTTCAATAGAGGCCAGGGTCAATGATGACAGTCTAGGCCTACAGTACTCTGCTCCGATAGAAAGTCCTCTTTAGATGCAGTTCTACTACTGTATCTGCATTTGTTAAAACCAGCTGGATGTGACAGTGTCCTCTAACTTGTGCACATTCAACAGTTTACACTTACAGTTCAACAGATTACTGTAACCGACTAGCTTTAGCTTTACAAACCATTCCTTTACCAAATATTTTATGCCCCTTATGCTGCTGTAATTGAAGATCAGGTGTTCTTAAAATGATAAAGTGGAAAACCATTTACACTGCGACAATGACTGTGGCACGTCCATACCATACATTAGTAGCTAGCTTATCATGCTTTCAAACTTTCTACAGTAGCCTAGCTCAGTAGAACAGTAGCGAATTCTTGATTGACAGGGAGCGGCATTGCCTGACCCATCAGCCTGACCTGAAAACCAGGCTAGTATAATGGAGCATACCCTGGTAAATAATTCCATGCTTGTAAGCATACTGCAGGAACATGGACTACACGTGCACAAACCGTCAATGGTCTGTGAAGGAGGCATAATTTGCTCGGCTCTTTTGTGAGGAACCGAACAGAGTCAAACAGAGCCCGTGAACTTTAGAGAGCAAGAGTGGTGAGAGCGATTGAGCTAATAGAAACAATGTTTATGACCTACAGTACGTCACCACCTTAAACAAATAAAACAACCAGAGCACAACTTATAATTACGAACATATAAAAACAACAAAGTCAGTCTATATTTTTAAATAAAAACATTTGAGTAGCTAATATAAAGAATATTACATCTGACAAATTCATAATCCCATAAGAAAATATTTATTTGCCATAAAATAACGTTTCACTTACTCTGACAGCACATCACTGGCTCACTCACATTCTGACAGACTCATTTCTGCCTCTTGTACCTGTCCAGCTGTCTGTGGGACATTGAGACAGGCAAGCAGAAGACTATCTACACCAACCACATCGGAGACTGCATGACACTGGCACTGTCCCCGGACGGCAACATGTTCATCTCTGGGGCGTGTGACTCCCTCGCCAAGCTCTGGGACCTGCGGGCAGGAACCTGCAAGCAGACCTTCTCCGGCCACACCAGTGACGTCAACGCGATTGCTGTGAGTACAATGCACAGAACAGACATAGAACAACAGTATTTTACCACAGAATATTACTTATGGATGGACATTGTTTATTATTATTATTATTATTATTATTATTTCTTTGTGAGACAAGGTTAATCTAATTGCTACTTTACACAGTAAACTGTGAAGGGAAACCAATTTTTATGCAAAGCTTTGACTGATGTTTGCATCTCCCTCCTCTTTTCTCGTCACCTTTCTCTCTGTTTCTCTCTCTCATTTCAGTTCTTCCCCAGTGGCAATGCATTCATCACAGGCTCGGATGACTGCAGCCTCAAGATGTACGATGTGCGTGCAGACCAGGAGGTGAACTGCTTCCAGGACGCCAGCCTGAAAGCTGGTGTCACCTCGGTGGCTCTCTCCCTGTCCGGCCGCCTCATATTTGCCGGCTACGATGACTTTAACTGCAACATCTGGGACACACTTAAAGGAGAAAAAGTTGGTGAGTAGGTGGATGCCTGCTAACTACACAGATAGGAGGTGAACACTAGACTATTATACAGATGTCCGACATCTAATGTCGGGATGTTTAACGACAACAGAGTGCGACGTTTGGGGTTTTTGGTGCAGTTTTGTCAAATATCCGGCAGGATAATTAATAATTAATTATTTTGATTTAATTAAACATTTAATTCAACTTAAAAAAATAAAAAATTATTAGGCACTACTAGTTATTTATTGGGGCTATTTGTTTTTCCCATATGGTTTCCACTCCAATGTCTTGCCTATTTAGCGCTGTTTCTTTTTAATGAAATGTTTTATTATTTTTTTAATCAAGCCTGTGCATCTTCCAGACATATGCTCTGCTAAGACAACCTGCCGTTCAGCTGGTAGCCTATTTCGCAGGCTAATTTACCGTAATGACGAATATGCAGCGTGTTGATTAATTTTTGTTAGGCTCTATGTTAAAATATATAGTATTAGGAGTGCTGTACGCGATCATCTGTGCTGATATTTACATTTTGGGGGATGTGGGGACAAATCAGCAGCAGGCAGCTATTTGCCCATCCCATGGGATAGCAAAGTGTCCTGCAAATTTCTTGCGTTCCACACTATCCGCTATGCAGTGCTGGTCATACAGGTCATACATCCATGCACATTTGGATCAGGAGAAAAGTCAAGTAATTTATTTGTATTGTTGTATTAGGCAATTTAAAATAGATGTTAAGCTGTTGGCAATTCTGTAAAATAATGCTCACTAAGTCCCGATTAAATAAAAATGATCGAATTTATAATATTATAGGGCTTTTGAGTCTATCATTCTTCTTGTTGTTTCTTTCTTGTCGGTAAAGGAGAATTATCCTATTTTAAGATAATGTCACAGTCGCAAGATAATAAACATATTCCAATGCAAAACCAAAACGCAATCTATGCGATCTGTGCTGACATTTTCAAATATATTTGGCGGTTGGGTGCTGGCCAGCAGGAAGCTATTTGCCATTCCATGGGATAGCAAAGTGTCTCCCAAATTTCTGCAGACTTGCTTTCCTTTATGCAGTGCTTAAATCTGCGATAGATATGTTTATTCAACATGTCATACATCCCCCACCCACCATGCAAAGTGAAATCCAGATAAAAGCGGCAAAAGCTGGCTGCCTAAATATTATTGCCTCACGCGAAACGCCTGATGCTGCCTAATATAGTCAAAAGTAGCCTAATTCCAATAATTCAAAGGTAATAATTATAATAATAATAATAGGTATAATAAGTATTGCAACATTAAACAAAACAAGAAACGCGTCCGATACCTTCGGATAATAGCTTGACAATAGTCACTTTGACTTTTATGGCATTCAAGGTGGAAAAACTAGTATTGTTTATTTAAGTTAGACTAAAATATGTAGCCTAATAGGTGATTCGTCCACTTTGTAAAGTTAAAGTTTATCTTTAACAATAATTAGTTACTAAATGGCAATATCCGTGTAGATATTAATCTGAGAAGACCACTGGGCCAAAAATTATGGAGTTCAAGGAGACTTGAACTCATAATCTCAGCATGAAGGGATCAACGCTTTGCGAAGTCAGTTAACCAGGCTCTTTTGTTAGTTTTACTATAGACCACATCACCAATTGGGAACACTGCAGCTCCAGTAATTCATTTATAAGCATCGATCTGAGCATACAGTGCTCATAATGCATGATGGAAAACATTTGTCTGTCACCGTAACTTCAACCACCAATATGACGTCGTAGGAAATAAAACTTTTGCCACAACCAGTTGGGAGTAGAGCGAAAATATATTTTCTGTCTAAAAAAGCCTCCAATGCTGTTGTTTGTTCTATTTTCAATGAAGATATAGTATCATCTATGTTTAGCTTTTGTTATTTTCAAGTTTCCAAGTCGCTTTCTCTGTCGTCACACCTAAACCACGCCCGTAGCTATAACGACGACGCTGATTTGAAAGTTCAGATGCTACTCGGACTACAATCGCAATGATCCCCAGCCTTTCAGACTGATTCTCGCTGTGAAATTAAATTGAAGCTCGCAACCTTCTACTGGCCATCTCATGTATTCACAAATTGAAACAACGTGAAACGACGCGAAACCCACACTTTTAAATGACTGACATCCGCAATGGTGTTTGGAGGTGAAAATTAGGAGGAGGCAGATGGAATCAAACCTGGTTTAATTGTTTGTGGTTAAAAAGACATTGACATAGCAATGTAGACAATGTGACTGAATAAATAAACTTCTCCTCTCCACTTACTCTACTCCTCTTCTATTTCCTTCTTTCTTGCCCTGTACTCTCTTCTCCCTCTTTTCTCTTATCCTCTGTTCATCTTTCTTCTCCTCCCTTCCTCTCTCCAACCTTCCCAATACCCCCTCTTCTCCCCTCCACCTTCATCACCCTTACTCCTCTCCCCCTCACTCCCTTCTTTCCCCCTCTTCTGTCCTCAGGCGTGCTGTCTGGTCATGACAACAGAGTAAGCTGCACTGGGGTGCCTGGTGATGGCATGGGTGTGTGCACAGGCTCCTGGGATAGCTTCATGAAGCTCTGGAATTGAGCCGCTCCATCACCATCAAAACACCTGGAGAGAGAGGGGCGGAGAGTGTACGGGTGCGATGTGGAAAGAAAAGGAAATGCGGGAGAGGGGAGAGGGAAAGCTGGGGGCAGGGGCCAGGTGATGTCAGCAGGGTGGTTCCACATTCTCTTGTTTCCTTCCCTCTTTCTTGTTTATATATGAAATATGAAGGCTGAGAATGGGATGTCGTAGATTATTTTGTGTAAATGGCATTGTAACAACAGGCAATGCATCCCGCTGTATGTAAATGAGAGTTTTATTATGGTTGAGTCAGTGACTAAACACCAAATATATAGAACATTTTTAAAAATGAAAAAAATTGTACTAAAGTGAGAATGTAATAAGAAACATGAAATATCAAAAATATAGAATAATGTTGATATTTAGATTTTCAGATTTATTTTCTTGTACTTGTATAATTCGATGAAAGCTTGTACATTTATTTGTATTTTATAGGTAATGTAAAATATGCAGAATAAATGCTCCTGTTTATGGCCATATGTGCAGGTCCCTCTTAACCTTACATGCCAGATGGTTGTTGCACACAACCATATATATAGTTATATGCACACAACCATATATATAGTTATATGCACACAACCATATATATAGTTATATGCACACAACCATCTGGGGAGCCATCCATTGAAACTGTTTAGAAAAGGGCAGGCACTTAAAAAAAATATATACTTGGCAGGTGATTGGATGCATCTTCTGTCTATCTGTAGGAACCGCCATTGTTTTTCAGCCACTTTTGCTGTCATCACACCTAAACCACGCCTGTAGCTACCAGTACGATGCTGATTGGTCACACGTTAGATATACTGGACAGAATAGAAAGGATTACCTGCCTCTCCAGACTGATTTTCAAGGTGGTCAAACTGAAGCTAGGTCCCCCATGACTGGAACGTCTGCCATTGCTTCCCCTATGCAAGCGCATTTAAATGATCTGTGCCAGCTGAATCCAGTTAGCTTAGAGAATTCAGAGGCTTCAGAGAATTTTCACTGTAAAACCGACTAACGCTTTCCATTCCATTGTTTTCATACATACAACAGAAAAGGTAATCACTCACTCCTTACCAAGCTCTCCTCGACCCTCCCATATTTGCATATGCATGAACAGGAAAGTGCAGCTTGCATTCTTGCAGCAGGCAGAATACCATTTTAGCTATATGCACCCTGTTCGTACATACCATGCCATAGTATTATGTCAAAAATTGCAACAAAATTAACCCTAAAATGGGCCCCAACACGATAGTACTGGTACATGAGACACACTTTGTTTAAGTGTGTCTGCCACAGTGAGGTCTGTCTAACAGTCATGCTGTCTAACAGTCTTCAGGGAAAACAACTTGATATACTAAAACACTATATATATCTATCTACTAACGTAACCCCATTGGATTTAACTGCATTTTGTAGTACTTTTACTTTGTAGCAAAATGTTTCTAATAAACATAACTGCATTAACATTTTAAATGCTTTCTTAATGAACATGTGAACACAGGGAATAGTGCAAACAATGTTTTACTGGTTGTGCAAAGTATAGCAAAACATGCCCTGCTGTCGGAAGCTGATCGAGGGGGAACAAACTTTCGTTTGACACAGCAGCTAGGCCCAAAGCATTAGTGAACTAGTGAACTAAGGGCCACTCGTGGCTACCAAATGCTCTTGGGGGCCTTCTGTACACTAGTATAGGATTATAATAATGAGAAAACTGTAAATTTGTTTTGAATGTCTTGGTTATACATTTGGGTTTGTGGTTGCAAGATTTTCAAATGTGTAATGTCATTGTGCAAGCATCTATCAATTTCTATAAAAAAAATACAAATGGTTGGAAATGTTTTATTAAATGGTGCATAGTGAATTTTACATACAATGATACTGTATAAGTTTGTGACTCTTTTTTATTTTTTATTTTTTTTTACAAATCACTTAACCACAAACCTCAGTGCGTGACCAATGACATTAAAAATACAAACATTTGACGCTGTTGTCAGTTTTGTAAGCTTGTAAGTTGAGTTGCACAAAGAGTTGCAAGAGAGGATGATTTACCCCTGACCAATTAGCTCTCTTCCAAAAATCACAGAAGAATCTGTACCGGTATGATTGGCTGGATTGTTCATCAATTAAGTTGTTGAGCAGGACTATTCTGCATTTGTCTAAAGAACTGGCCCAATCTCAATGTCCCCTCTAAGGCCTCATTATGAAGGTATTATTGGTGCAAAACATCAGAGTGGACAGTGGAATTTGTAGGTGTAGAAACGTGTATCAGTAAAAGTAAGTTACAGAGATGAATGCATTGCTAATTTGTGTTCGCCACTTCCTTTGTGTTCATATTTACAGAGGGCTGTGTAGAAGTGACCTGTGAAGGTATTATTGGTGAAAAAAAAAACATCTGAGCATTTCAAAACCATTTCAAGACGCAATATGATGAGAAGAGACACAGGATTCGTCTATGTCTTGGCTTATGTCTAATTGTACATCTCCAGCAAGGCAATATTTTTATGTTTCTGATGGAAACATATCTGGAGCAGGTTATAATCATAGACTATATAAATAGACAAAAACACGTCACCCAAGGCTTTTCTCAAGAACGGGTTTCAAGATGGACTTGTGCTTGCTCTGGCCATCACCAACTTTGCAGCATCTGACTTCATTGGTAACTCTCCCATATCCATTATAATGGGATATACTGTATGTATGGCCAAATATAATTTTAAATGATGTGTTATAAGTACAGTACTTACAGTACTTATCAAGACCAAAACTGTTTTTGAACCATGTATATTTGTGCTGTAAAGTCTGACATTTTAACATGGGAGACTGCTGTCTCTGACATTGCAGTTATGATCTAGCGCAGCTACATGTAGGCAAGCCTCAAAGGTCCTCAGGAACTTCTCCATTTGGGTAGTGTATTTGGTGTGTATGTGACCACTTTGTCCATCTCTGTGTATATGAATTATGCTGCAGAATCATTGGTGGTTGTCTGTGTTTATTACAGTGTGGTGTAACATGGATCCACATCAGCAAAGCAGGAAATCACGTCAGCAAAGCAGGGAATCACGTCTGCCGATATATCCAAATAATTAACCCTCGTAATGTACTTGTAATATAGTATTCAGCCACACGGCGGCGCCATCTGATTGTGTATGATTTGTGTGTTTTTCAATTGTCATTGCTGAGTGTATTTATTTATT
>JAODUG010019606.1:8813-16313 GCA_027564795.1 Aphredoderus sayanus
GTCTTTTTTCTTTTAAAGATGGCCTGAGCCCAGTTACCTTGTACCTCTGTTAGGAGTTATGTATGAAACCTACACGAGGTGCATTTGGTCCTGAAGGGCATGATGGATGTGTTGGACAAAATGTCCTTCAGCCGTAACATGGTACACCTCTGCTTTTGGGGCATTCTTCAAGAAGAGAAACAGAGCATGCAAGGGAAAGAGGGAGAGAACAGGAAACCCAGTTAATCCATCAGTATCCGTCCATTAAGCTCCAGACAGATTTGATTAAAGGAGAAAATAATTTCCCCAGTAAAAATAACATGGCAAGATGGCAACACTGCACAGCCTGACATGTGGACAAATATTTAACAATGGACAGTCTAAAGTTCAAGCTCCGAGGCCTTGCAAGGTGAGTCCGATTTCACGGGTGGAATCATGAGGCAAGTTGCTTTAAGAGAAAACAAATGCTACACTCTTAGCTTGTTATTTGTTGAAAATGTCTTCCTCAACCTGAACCGAGGTAGAATGTTAATATGATTCAAATGAATATTGTTTTTAGTTGTTGAAATACTTACAGATTTCATTATGTACAAAGACTCTGTGGCTGATAGCAATAGAAAACCCAATGCTAACTATCTAACTTAATGACCTAAGACTTAAACACACCTATAGTAGAACAAAAAAAGCTACTTAGTATTGTCTCATTCACAGATATTAAAGTTGGAGACAGCAATAAGCTAATGCACTTTTTGTCACATTTAGCAAATATCTACTGACGGTAAGATAGCTGCCTGTTTTGTGCATTCTGAAAAAATAATCTGGTGTTTCTACAAAGCCCTACCTTTGTAAATGGTAAAACAAGCACGTGGTGCAGGCTGTACCAAACAACATCATCCCAGCCTTGCCAATGCATGTCTAATTTGGGGGGCGGAGCTTGTGAGTGAGCACCCTATGGCATTGAAGGGAGAGGTGTTTTTGGTTTGACCGAGTTCAAATATCAACAATCTTTCCCTGGCATCCATAAGTCCACCATTGTCACATATACTGTAATATCTTCCAGAACGAATTCTGTCGCCTTTACATATAAGCAAAATAAAATTGATGCCTATATTGGAGTGAGATGAGAGAGATGACGATAATGGGGTGCAGCTTTTAAGTTAGTTCTACAAAAGATGAAAAGAGCTTCTTAATTAAATGTCCTGAAGACTGCTTGACAATCACATTCTCATGCATTAAAAATACATAAACCGTGTAAAGCAGATTCCATGCTTAATCTCATTTGATCGTATCACTATTCAACATTCGTAATGACTCCTGAGTTTATTCGGCAACAGAGGGACTCTGTAAGTCTGAAATGGTGGGGTCTGTTACCTTGTTTTAAGAGCCCCCGGTGCATTATAGGGCCAACAAACCGTTCAGCCATGCAGCCAGCCTGGTTCATCTGTATCCTCTCATTACCAGCCGCACAAAGGGTCACAAAGTCAAACTGACGTTACACTGCCAAAGCAATTTGTGTTATCTCCAACTACGCTGTTCATGACTGTATTATGCAGTAAAATGTTCTGGAATGAAAGCCTTTTTTACCCTCTCTTCCTTTACCATGCTAACCCCCATTCCGTTCCATTCCGTTATCAGGGCTTATCTGTTTATTGACACCAGATCAGCTTCAGCTTTAGACCTGTGACACTTCCAAGACCCCCCAGGGCCACGGAGGTTTGGCCAGGCAGACTGACAGCAGGCAGCAAGCAGATTGTCTCTGTAAAGCCTGTGCTGCACGGGCCTGGGAACCAGACATGCCTTATCAGAGCCACAGCACGACACAGGCCTGCTAGAACAACCCACCTGATAACACCCACTGAGCATCAGAGTGAACAGAGGAAGAGAGCGGGAATTATAAAGGAGTTAGAGACACAATAAAATATGGAAAGGAAGGAAGGTCTTCAGAGGTGGGATAAACACAAAGGGGCTTTGTGATAACAATGTGAGTTGTGTCACTGAGATATACACTTTATTCATTCCATAGCTAAATTCAACCACCAGTCACAGATGTTAGCATACTGTAGCTTGTACTGTGTTTGGATTGGCTTTCTATGTAAATCATGGTTAAAGATAATAAAACTGGATACAGCTGGATTATAAAGACAAACAGAAATAACTATGTTGCTATGAACTATGTTATGATGACCCCAATAGTCACGCTCCACATGGTCAAATATTGGATGTGTGTGTGCGTGTGTGTTCAGTCATGGGTCCCTGGTTCCCTTGTTCCCCGTAGAAACAGCTCAGCATAATTGTCTTGCCTGGAGTATTTATATGAACACACTTATTGGAAGGAGAACCGTAACCTTGCTCCTCCTGTAAAGGTTTCAGTGTGTGTGTGTGTTTGTGTGGTGGCTGGTGGTGGAGGTGGTGGTGGGTGTAGTGCATGGGTGCACATATACTATATATGAGTACAGGATGTGCAGTGTACATTATATATGTGTTTATGAGTATGAATTGCTGTTTATGTGTGTAAATGTATACTGTGTGTGTACTGTATGTATGTGCTGTGCACATGCTTGTGTGTGTATTGTCTAATACAGAACACATGCAGCAGAAGTCCTGTACTTCGACACCATCATCACATAATAAATACAGAACTGGCCTCCAATGCTACAGACTCACTGCTGCCCTATTCCCTTACCGTGTATTGTGATAGCAAGCAGACGACAGAGAAAATAAAGACAGAATGTAGCTGAAATCTGTTTTAAGCCTTGGTCTCTAAGCGTATTCACCATGCGGTATTCAGTGATGTCCAAGTGAAAGCCTCTCTATAGTATCTACATGGACACAGTGCCAGTTGAAGAGAGGGATTTTAATGGATGACCAACATCTGAACAGCAGATTAGCACAGCTACTTGACCATTATGCACTCTTTCAATGGTTTTGAACCACTGTTAATGGCACCCATACGCTTGTAAAGCAAGGCAGTGAAAGACGCGGTTACAGAAGAGAAAAGACAGAGCCTTATTTTTTTATTCATCTTCAGAACCCTTTCACTGCGCGGGCAGACCCCTGCCACAAAGCTGCTTTTGTCCTGCCAGACTTGGGTTAACAAAGTCAGGAGACGAGGCTTGTTGGAGTAGCAGTTGCCTTTGCTCTCACATAAACGTGCACATGCATATATACACACACACACACACAAACTAACACACACATGCACACACACACCTTAATGCATACAAAATGCATGTGCCCCATTACACACATTTTCCTTGTGTTATTTTGCAGTGGCATAACTAGTAATCATTTCTAGAGGAGAGTTGTGAAAGTTTTGGCCGAAACTGTTTAACTAACGTACCCTAATGTACCCTGCAAACTCAAGGTAAAAGTTTGGCAAGGGAAGGCCTATTGAATTTTATTTGTTGCAACTACCTTCCTGATCATTTTACTTTATGTTGAAGGAAATTGAAAGGTTCTCAAAAATGCAATACAGTCTCCATTAATTCAGCTCGTCATTAGATGAAACAGTACTATGAGGAAAGTGAGTCAAAAGAAAACCAAAGAAAAGAACCAAATTGGTGGGAGGGAAAGGAAAAGCAAAGGAAACCTAAAAAGGTAATGAGAAAACAGGGGGTCAGCTCTGAATGAGGTGTTAATCCTGGCTCTGTTGATTCTGTTTCCTACGGCCTTGAAGGCTCCACTGGAGAGTGAGGAAGAACAATACGACCAGTGGAATCAGAACACTCCTTCTTATCCCGAAAACAAGAGATGGAATCAGCCCTCTGTGGGTTTGGAAAGCTATGAGACAGACATTTTGCTATTCTTCAGCTGTCATTTCACCCTTTCAAGAAAGGGATCGACAGATCATATTTCCTCACCACTTCAGAGCTATTGGATTCTGTTTTCATTCACGAGCGGTGTTGTTGTCTCAAAGTTTATATTGAATTTGAAATCTGTAGCTCTTTATATCAGGAAAAAAAACAGATTAGAATGTAATGGAATGTTAATGGCTTGTCTTCCCATTCATAGCAGCGATTGCCAACACCTGTTAAAAAGAAGTTCACTGGCTGGCTCCTTGCTGTGCCAGAATCACTGCAGGTGTGCTCAGAAGATATATGTGTTATGAAGACTTATTATGAAAAGCGTTAAGTCTTATAAATCCAATGACCAGTGCATGTGGAGAAAGTTAATGAGACCATGTCTGGCACGGCGTGTTGTGACTACTTCAAAGACCACCCATAATTGGACTGCCTGTGTGTGTGTGTGTGTTTGTGTAGGCCTATATTAGGCATTGGACATTTGACATAATGAATATTGGTTTTCTGTAGCTTATCTGTATCTGCAAAGGTTCTTGGGTCATTTCAGTGTAATTGCTGGCATTAAACTACAAACTCTTTTGCAGGTTAAGATTGAGGTTTATATTGTGCACACTCACTTGAGTTATATGTTTCTCAATCTTTCATGAGGCTCCCAATCAAAACAATCTGTTTCTTTGACGATGTGGGAATGACATTGTGGTTTTATGGTGCATTAGGTCTGCCTGTACAGTAGACATCTCTGTAACGGTGTTGCCTGGGCATACATCCTGCTGTATGCTTGACTTATGCTGATTGTTGTTCAAAAACCAAACACCCATAAGATGAGCTAAGTGCAGGACAGGTCTGTGACTTGCGCTACAACAGGATAAGCACGCACACACACACACACACACACACACACACACACACACACACTGGTTAGTGACCCGGGAGTTAATGGGGAACAGATCATGGTTACAGCCACTAATGAAAGCCAGCTCTGGAAACAGACCTTTAACTGGACCCTCATTCATCTCATCCACCAATCTGTCTCTCAGCCAAGGCCTTCTTTTCTCTCACGGCTTCCCATTGCCTTTTGCATACCTGTCTTTTCCCCTTGTATGTCCCTATTCACTTGCCATCTTCCGCACACCCTGAGGACAGCGGGGAGTCGGTTGTCACCGCGGCTGTGCTGACAGTTGGCCCGCAGGAGGCCATGTGTATCACACGCCTCATTAAACAGAGGAACAGAGATAACATATCTGTGCCCCCGCCCCGGGGCGGACTGGCCGTCGGGAGGTTCGGGAGAACCTGCGAACGGCCGGTCCATAACATGCTCATAGCGGGCCAATTGAATGAGCTTACTTTTCTGTCACAGTGTGTGACAAAAAAAGGCCTGTCCCAGTCCGACCCTGCCACCGCCATAATACATTTACATTACAGTAGTGCATTTATCAATAGCTGAATAGGTCATACACCAGTAACAGAGTGTGCGTACATATGCACACACACATACAGAGACATAGAGAGAAGGTGGTTAAAGTAGAAGTCACACCTATGAAATACCCACAGGACTAATTTTAAAATCTGTCTAACACATGTCATGTAGCCACAATTCCCCTCTGAAAAAAAATGGTGTACAACAAGCGAGTCATATGGCCAATCAGGTTAAGGCAGTTAATTGCAATGATATGTGGCCTTTTACAAGTATAATAAACAGCTAATCTTAAAAAGAATCTTGAAATTCTTTGGCAAGCCCCCCAAAAGTGGTACCGACCCCCATTTTTAGAAACACTGACATGCTGTTCTTTTACTTGACTTAACCTTCTGTGTGGATGTGTGTGCATGTACAGATCTGTACCCACATCCCCCTTTACTTTACATCTTATAATCGTTCACCAGCTTCCATGAAGAACCACCTTCAGTTCCCAGCAGAGGCGGGACTTCAAAGGAGTCTGGCAGGACATATAGCATGTAACTATATATTTTATTTGCTCATGGGAAAGAAGACAAGATACTCTGTCTTCACCTCTCTGCTAGCTACATTTCCTCATTCTGATTAATAGCTCCTTGATTAAAGCTATAGATCAGTTCTTGAGGCTACAATCGTGGCCTTAGAGCTGCCTGTGTTAAAATCATCAATCAATCATTGTGATTGACAGCTGTAGTCTATGTACTGTCTTTAAAGGCCCTTTAAATGCTTTATTTAGTGCCCTGGGCACACTGACTGCATTAAAGGGGCAGCAGCTGTAGAGTTACGGCTCACTGGAGAAACGAGAATACAAAGAGCATGGGGGTTGTCCCTCGTCCCTGTGGGACCCTGGCAAAGGGAAAGCTGAGAAGACGTGGTTAAACTGCTTATATAATGGAAGTACTTTCACTGTATTTATGATAATAATTGCACAGTGTGATTATGATGTATGTAGTGTAATCAGCAGGTTTATACTGTACGTGTTCCAGAATCAAAAACAAAAGCACACCCTTAACCCATAGGCCATGTTTCTACTCTGAATTTGGCAGTATTTTCAATAGACATTATGCTTAAATGTTGAAATGAAGCTAAAAAGTCTTAACTTTTTAGCTGAACAGTATTTTCACAGTGTGTCCATTGTCCTTTTACTTTCATTGCTAGTTTCAAAATGAATTCCCAGCAATCGCTCTGGGAGCCTGATCCTGCTGGCTACAGACTCCCACTAGAGTGTTTATATGGACTATGACAGCACATTTTGTAAGGAATAACACGATTTCCACACTTGCCAGACATTAGAGCCAAGACTTCATATTGTACGGGACCTTTTTTTATACACTTTGTTAGTCAGCAATTTCTATTGAAGAGCACCAAAGCAACGTTAAGATAGCACATATTTCAAGATAAGATCCTATCTTCTGCCAGACACAGATTTTGTAGCTGTTAATGACCATGGGAATTGTCATGCACATAACATTTACAGTATCTTTTATTGAGCATAATTTGCCCTATGTTGTTGAACATAGGGTGGTGATGTGTGTTGGCAAGCAACGAAGTTTTGAACACAAGGATTTTCTAACTGAATATTAAATGTTCAGTTTTTCTTATCAGGCATTCTTTCTCAGCCATAGTGTATACTCTCTTACCTTTATTAGACATGATACTTAATGTCTTTTATTTGTTTGTCTGACACTTCCATTCAGCCACCTGTTTCCACGTCTCTCACCAAAGCCGTCAAATGCTTAACTGGCCATACATCAGCTCTATGGGACAGGGAAACACTGTGGATCTCATTTGTGCTGGATGACAGAAAGGAATGAATAATGAAATATAAGCCGATTCCATGTGTTTTTCAGTCGTTTATCAGAGGCATGGATCACGTAAATGGATAACTGGAGAAAGACATGGCGTGTCAGGGTCTTTGTCAGGGATTACATGTGTGGTGAGGACCCAAGCCTGAGGACAACTGTTTGTGTTGTGGTTTTCAGTTTCAGCGATAAAATAAACTCCTCGGCCAGTAACAGTGAATCCAAGTGACAAATTGTTTGCTCACATATGTGAATTTGTGTACATTCTGTTTATTAATGTGTGTGTGTATGTGTAGAGTGGGTAGGGGCACTGGGGCTCCAAAATATCTGGAGGATCACCATAAATACAACATAATATATTCACCCTATTGACCTTGAGAAGTTTCTCAAAAGTCAGAGCCATTTCTCGGCACGGCTTTCTGAGCTTCTACGGTTTCACTTTGCGTGAGAGTGAATCTTGTGCTCT